>VZRS01008015.1:0-128874 GCA_013398055.1 Ifrita kowaldi
CAGACGGGCGTGCTGCGGGGGTGTCTGGGCTCTGCGGCTGGACGGGGAGCGGCCTTGGTGTGCAGTGTGAGGTACAGCGAGCGGCTTTGGGATACGGTACAAGAGACTACGTGTCACCAAAGCCTGGCCTGACACACGAAAGGGTTTTGTTTATGTCACTGGAGAAACGAGTGATTTTGAGCTGTGGGAGAATGAGCGGGGCTAGAGGAAGGGCAGGATAAGCCCCTGGATGAACTGGTTAGAAAGTGCGTGTAGGAAGGGGTGAGGAAAAGGCAAAGGCAAAGGTGATGGCAGAGTTCTTACAGCCCCGGAGGGCTAAACCGCAGGGCCCAAGGATCCCCCGGGATAGAAGAGACGGGATCAGTGCCAAGGACGTGGCAGAGGCATTCCCTCCTCAGCAGGGGAGAGCCGACAGAAACAGCAGTTGGGAAGGAATCTGCCATTTTATCGGGGGCTCAGCTGAGAAGGGTGTTTCCTAGTAGACACGGGAACTTCTCTGTCTATGCCAAAGGGCGAACAATTGTTCAAATGTTCTTTTCATAAGTGGGAAAGATGGTTGGTGAGTGTGTGTGTGTACGGACATGCCCGTGAGAGTTTGCTGAATGCGTGAGATGAGTTTGAAAAGCAGAGTTTCTGATTATTCGCAGTTGTGATTATGATTTGCTGGGAGGGGATTTGATAGCTGTAGTTGGAAATGCAAATAGGTCTTGTGGGGAGTAATGGGGAAGCTAACAGTGCTGTGAATGCTGGAGTGAACCCAGAGGTGTGGGCAGTCCCAGAGGAATAGCCTCTCCACATTACTGTGAGGTGACCTGGACAACTGGTGTCTAAAAGCAATACCCTATTTCAAAGGAGGGAAAAAAGGGGTTGCAGCCCGTTGCCGAGCTAAAGGCAGGTCTTTTGGAACCGTGTATGTCCCCCTATGACACTCCTACCCTGCCAGTTATGGTGCAGGACCTGAGAATTGTAGGTGAAACTATTAAACCCAGGCACTCCACGGTACCAGGCCCTTTTACCATCTTGAACCAGATTCCCTCCTCACGCTGCTACTATTCAGTACTTGATTTCAAGGATGCTTTCTGGTGATGCCCTATCACAGTGGATAGTGAACAGTATTTTGCCTTTGAGTGGGAACAAGAGGGAGAAGGGATTATTTGGGCAAGACAACCGAATTTACTCCATCCCTAGGAATTGGGTTGTTTCAGTATGTGAAGGACTTGCTCCTATCGGGAGAATGGGAGGAGGTGGTAAGGGAAGCCACTGTGAAATTGTTTGGTTTTCTGGCTGGAAGGGAGGCTTGGAGTGTCCGAAGGGAAGGCACAGGTGCTGGAGAGAAAGGTTAAATATTTGGGACATATTTTGACTGAAGGGTGGCTATGTATTGACTCAGAGAGGGTGCAGGGAATTTTAGATGTACCATTACCTAGGACTAAAAAGGCAATTTTTTGGATTAATAGGGTATCGCAGGACCTGGGTTGAGGGCTTTCCTGTTCTGGCCAGACCATAGTATAGCTTTTTAACCCAGGATAGTCCCAATGTTCTTGTATAGACACCAGAAAGAAAGCAGAACTTAAGAAAATGAAAAGAAAGGTTGATTAATGCCCCAGCTTTAGCTCTCCCAGGCCCGGAAAAGGAATTGGAATTGTATGTGAACTGGTTCCAAAGACTGATTTCTCTTGTGTGAATCATTCATGAATGTGGAAATACTCTTTGGAAATATTGCTTTTCTGGTGATCCCATGCCCAAACTCAGGAATGGTGAAGGAATTTGCTGAGCAGAGAATGCTGAAGGTAGCCAGAATTCTAATAAGCAGTGTGGTCCTCTGGTACAGGGCTATACCAGAGGAATTCTAGTGCTAAAATGTTCGCGAAGAGGGGGGATGGCCCCATTGTTTGTCTAACGGTAACTGAGGCTCTGCTGTCTGCAGAGCTGTGCAGCCACGGCTTTGATGGTAACTGATGGCAGCATTGTTTCAGTCTGGCACCAGGTTCTGGCTGGATGACCGGCACTAGGCTGTTAAAGTGTGAAATGGAACCAGGGGGATTTAGAATTGAGAAGTGGTGGGGGGAGTTTAACCCAGCCTCCTGTTTACCTGGCCCCGAGAAAGGAGCCTTAAAGGAGGCTCGTGGCTGTATCCAGGTAACAGATCTCCAGGCTCGAGCTAGGGAAGATTTACAAGACCCCTCTGCCAAACGGGGAAAAGTTGTTTATTAATGGATCTTCAAGAATAATAGGAGGAAAACGAGTTATCAGATACACTCTAGTTAAGGGAATAGAATTGCAAGAAGGGGGGAAGCTACCATGCACATGGTCAGCACCAACCTCAGAATTGCATGCCTCAATAAAAGCCTGCAAAGTGTATCAAGGAAAGGTAGTGAATATTTACAGATTCGAAGTATGCATGTGGGGTGAGTTTGGAAAGCTGGGAGGAGAGAGGTTTGTTAACTTGCAGGGAAAACCGTTGAAAAACTCATGAGAGCTCAATTACTCGCCTATTGGAGGTGGTGAATTTACCAAAAGAGGTAGAAATAATACATGTGAGGGGACATCAGGCAGGGTACTCAGGAGAAACAATAGGCAATCAACTGGCCATTGGAGAGGTTCAGAAATCAATACTTCTGCCAGATGTCTCCGGGATCCTCCCTTTGCTCCCTGCGACTCAGCCGTTGCCAGGGGGAGGGGGGAGTGGTGGTGGTGGTGCTGCCTTTCCCAGCAGACGAGTTGGAGATAATTACAGGTGGTGGGGCAGAAGAAAGAGGGGACAATTGAGTTACAAAGGACAGCAAACAGTGGATGCCAGGAGCTTTGAGCCTGCAAGTGTTAAAACAATTCCATGGGGGGAGTCATTTGGGCTCTCGAGGATTGGCCGAGGCCTTCTCAAGATGTGCTGCCTTAAATCTTTTTGTTTTAGCAGAACGAACTGTTGAGGGGTGCCTGGCTAAAGTTAATAGCCAGACTACAAAGGAGACTGCAAGGCAGGGGAATGACCTTGGCTGTACGTCCTTTCCAAGGATATCGGGTGTATTTTGCTGAGATGCCCTGGGCGAGAGAGCTTAGATATCCTCTGGTAGTTGGTATGCCGGCTGGTGGGGTGGCCAGAGGCAACCAGTGGCTTCAGCAACCATTTGATCAGTTAACAAATGATTTCTGAATATGCGATTGTGATCATTTTACAGGGGGAACCTTCAAGGGATTATGGCTGCTTTGAGAATTCAGTGGGACCTCCATACCCCCTGGCACCCTGAGAATTCAGGTCAAGTAGAAAGGACGAATGGAGGAATAAAGAAACACCCTTTGAAGCTGGTGACAGAGACTAAAGTGCCATGGGTACAGCTTTTGCCATTAGCTTTGGCAAGAATAAGAGCTGAACCCTGAGGAGATATTCAGTTATTCCCTTTTGAATTGTTTGGGATTCTTACCCTGTTGATTTTCAATGTGGCAGGGAGGTGAAGATGTATATTTGGACCAATATGTGGCCAGGATACTGTGTCTTGTGAAATCTCTTTGACAGGAAGCCCAGTTAGCACAGACGCTGCCTTTGGACTTTGCTGTTCATAACATCCAACCAGGACTGCAGAGACAGCAGCCAGGACAGCTGAACATGGATGGACCCATCACACTCGGGTCAAGGCCTCTGAAGCCCTGGAGATTGGGACTTCTCAGCTGGAGGAAAAGGATGGGAGACCTTGGCTAGCAGTAGCCGTGGATCATCTACAAGGATTAATGGGCTAGTATGAACTGTCATTGCCTACTTTGTTCTCTGTATTAGCTGCATAGGCTGTACCTCCCCAGTCCTTCAACCAAGGGGGAAAGGAAGAGGGCAATGTGTGGCCAGAAGTTAGGATAAAAAGGGAGGCTGTGCCCTCCGAAACCTCGAGGGAGAAAACCCCGTGGGCCTATGCCCCAGTGGCCTCTCTCCCTTTATTGGAATAAAGCTCCTCTGTCTCCTTTTTGGACATAAACCTCTGGCGTTTGTGGATTTTCCTGACAGGAGGAACCATAAGTTCCACAGGAATTCCACTGATTGACACTGATGTTACTCACTCAAGGCTGTCCTAAATCCCTGGGTTTAGAGGAAAATAGCAGAGACACAAGGAAGAAGAAAAAGAGGCGGGGGTTCACACATCAGAAGGGGGTCTGTGTTAAGTGATTCAGGAAGTCTGTACCTTTTAAGTGCCTCAGCCAATGGGGAAAGAGAGAGGGAAATGCAGCCTGGAAATTAGGATAAAAAGGAGGCTGCGTCCTCCAGCAACTTGAGAGACCCCATGGGAACTGCCCCATGACCTCTCCCTTTATTCGAATAAAGTTACAGGACTGCTCTGTCTCCTTTTTGGACACAAAGCTCTGGTGTTTGTGGATTAATTTTCCTGACAAGTGCAATTAGACCTGAGATAACAACGTCCTGAAAAGATATGCTGGGTTTGAACCTATTCATACTTGCACAGCTGGAAGGCTTCGTGCTGCTTTTTCCAATACCTGCTAACAAAGATGATTTTTGGGGGGTCAGAAACATCTACTTTGAAGAAATCCTTCAAACGATGTCTGATGCACAGGAGAGTGCACTGGCCTAAATCTCTAGTGCATTATGAAGTGCACCTCTGTGAAACACTGAGATGTTAATGGTTAATGGCTCAACAGTCGCCCATTTGTGGAGGCAGCCGGTGCTTTGCTGGCTCTGGGTCCAGGACCAGGATGAGAGTTTTTGGGGGTGTGGCGGCAAAACCTGGTCTGCATGAGACAAAGGGGGTGCACACCCACCACTGGAGGCTCTGGGGTTTGAGCCAGATAAGGGAGAAGGCTGGACAGATCATGGTGCTTGTTTTTATGCCAGTGTCCTCCCCCTGCCCCCAAGGAAGGGTGACATTCACACAGGACATTCACCCTTCTTATGGGGCATAACTGGCTCGACTTTGCTCGAGTGAGAGGCAGGCTCGTGACTTAGAAGGGGTCATAAAACATCAAAGACCGTTCAGAGAGTGCAAAATTCCCCTCCCCAGGTACCTGTGTGTTCCATCTAAACCTGACTGTGTATTAACCCGCTGAACCTTGTGTTTCTTGGGCTTTCCCCCACCCCTGANGGTGACAGAGACTAAAGTGCCATGGGTACAGCTTTTGCCATTAGCTTTGGCAAGAATAAGAGCTGAACCCTGAGGAGATATTCAGTTATTCCCTTTTGAATTGTTTGGGATTCTTACCCTGTTGATTTTCAATGTGGCAGGGAGGTGAAGATGTATATTTGGACCAATATGTGGCCAGGATACTGTGTCTTGTGAAATCTCTTTGACAGGAAGCCCAGTTAGCACAGACGCTGCCTTTGGACTTTGCTGTTCATAACATCCAACCAGGACTGCAGAGACAGCAGCCAGGACAGCTGAACATGGATGGACCCATCACACTCGGGTCAAGGCCTCTGAAGCCCTGGAGATTGGGACTTCTCAGCTGGAGGAAAAGGATGGGAGACCTTGGCTAGCAGTAGCCGTGGATCATCTACAAGGATTAATGGGCTAGTATGAACTGTCATTGCCTACTTTGTTCTCTGTATTAGCTGCATAGGCTGTACCTCCCCAGTCCTTCAACCAAGGGGGAAAGGAAGAGGGCAATGTGTGGCCAGAAGTTAGGATAAAAAGGGAGGCTGTGCCCTCCGAAACCTCGAGGGAGAAAACCCCGTGGGCCTATGCCCCAGTGGCCTCTCTCCCTTTATTGGAATAAAGCTCCTCTGTCTCCTTTTTGGACATAAACCTCTGGCGTTTGTGGATTTTCCTGACAGGAGGAACCATAAGTTCCACAGGAATTCCACTGATTGACACTGATGTTACTCACTCAAGGCTGTCCTAAATCCCTGGGTTTAGAGGAAAATAGCAGAGACACAAGGAAGAAGAAAAAGAGGCGGGGGTTCACACATCAGAAGGGGGTCTGTGTTAAGTGATTCAGGAAGTCTGTACCTTTTAAGTGCCTCAGCCAATGGGGAAAGAGAGAGGGAAATGCAGCCTGGAAATTAGGATAAAAAGGAGGCTGCGTCCTCCAGCAACTTGAGAGACCCCATGGGAAATGCCCCATGACCTCTCCCTTTATTCGAATAAAGTTACAGGACTGCTCTGTCTCCTTTTTGGACACAAAGCTCTGGTGTTTGTGGATTAATTTTCCTGACAAGTGCAATTAGACCTGAGATAACAACGTCCTGAAAAGATATGCTGGGTTTGAACCTATTCATACTTGCACAGCTGGAAGGCTTCGTGCTGCTTTTTCCAATACCTGCTAACAAAGATGATTTTTGGGGGGTCAGAAACATCTACTTTGAAGAAATCCTTCAAACGATGTCTGATGCACAGGAGAGTGCACTGGCCTAAATCTCTAGTGCATTATGAAGTGCACCTCTGTGAAACACTGAGATGTTAATGGTTAATGGCTCAACAGTCGCCCATTTGTGGAGGCAGCCGGTGCTTTGCTGGCTCTGGGTCCAGGACCAGGATGAGAGTTTTTGGGGGTGTGGCGGCAAAACCTGGTCTGCATGAGACAAAGGGGGTGCACACCCACCACTGGAGGCTCTGGGGTTTGAGCCAGATAAGGGAGAAGGCTGGACAGATCATGGTGCTTGTTTTTATGCCAGTGTCCTCCCCCTGCCCCCAAGGAAGGGTGACATTCACACAGGACATTCACCCTTCTTATGGGGCATAACTGGCTCGACTTTGCTCGAGTGAGAGGCAGGCTCGTGACTTAGAAGGGGTCATAAAACATCAAAGACCGTTCAGAGAGTGCAAAATTCCCCTCCCCAGGTACCTGTGTGTTCCATCTAAACCTGACTGTATTAACCTGCTGAACCTTGTCTTTCTTGGGCTTTTCCCCACCCCTGACGGATCGTGACCGTCACTCAGACCACCAGACATCAAAATGGCAACAATCAAGTCTCTTCAATCAAGTCTGGTTACTGGATCCACAGGTGGTGAGATCTTCTACTCTTATCCTTCCTTCTGCTTTCTTCCTTACACATTTTTTTACCTGTAATTGCTATGCTTTTATGTTGTTGCACTGCTATAGAAAACAACAAGAATGGCTCCGTATCTGCTTTCCATTGCTTCTAAAAGGTTCTAAGATAGACCCTACAAATATTTATTTACAAACACCACTCATTCAGTGCCCATTCACCTCTAATGCTCCCCCAAGGGATCTATTAACAAGAACCCTGGTTACTCCTGCTGGGGCAGCTCGGAATGCAGCCCCTCTCTTCCGGACCTCAGAGAACAATTCCAGCCCCTCCACAGCATCGTCACTTGCCAGGCTGTACTCATTTATTCCATACGGCCCCAAAGCAGCACCATAGGATCTTGCAGGTCCAGATAAGGACCAGTATCTCACAGAACTGTGGGAAGAGGAAAAAAATTAATACTATAAACCTTGAAGTACAGACACACACACACACACACAAATCATACCAAAGAAATGTAAATTGAATACAGAGTTATAGTAATTAAAAAAAAGCTTAAAATTTTTGGTTTTCCTCCTTAGGAAGGAAGAAATAGCTTGTCCAGCCAGTCTGCCTCGAGCTGTCCTTTATATTTGTAAAGATAAACTGCTTGGCCATACCAATGTCTTGGTAAAAATCCAAGAGCAAGTAGAAAGGGAAGTTAATGATTCATATCCACAAGGAAAAAAAATCACTAGTGATCCAGATTCATAAAGACACAAAGAAACACACTGGGCTACTGAAATAGGCTCTGCTCTCCCAAGTACCTGCAGATGGAGACTCATTTTAGCAATGTGTCTGTTTGTGCAGTGCTGCTATAAAATGTAACTAGGCTTTTAAATATTTTGAGTAGAAAAATAACTGATTATTCCAAAGAATTAGTAACTCATGCCCACCTCTAGCTAACGTCAGCTTGCTTTTCTGAAACGCATCTCAGCAAGCCAAAGTGTTGCCACTAGATGGCAAAATGAGACTGAATCTTCTCTCCTACAGGGTCTCAAATTTTATTCGTTGGATGGAGATAAAAGAGAAAAACCATTAATATATTTTTATCCATTTTAATCCTCTGACATCTGTTTGGAAAACAGTAGTGGCGGCAGGTTTCTGTTACGTAAATGGGAAGGTACGATCAAGGTGAGATCCTGCTCTGCTGTTACTTTAATCCACATCTCAGAGGAGAGACCTGACAGATCAGCACTGCTCCAATGGACAGTTACTTTTGACCTGTGCTGACCCTCCTTCATAACGAGCCCGGGGATAAAAAGAATTGTCTCAAGTCCACTCATAGTACAATACAGGTGTACAATTTAAAATATATGCAAAATGCTTGTTTATAAGAAAAAAACGCCTCTTATGAATGCACTACATTTTGAACATAACAGTGAAAAGTTGAAAAGCATGGGAGGTTCAAGAATTCAACTCCTTGGAAACTCTAAGCCAGTCATAGAGAGGAACATAAATATTGAAAACAAAACTAACATTAAAACTAAAACTCTACCCAGGATGATGTTCGCTAGCAGCCGCATTTTTTCTCCGAATCACCCGTGTATTTTCTGGTCTGTGAAACTCACTCTTGAAAACTTTCAGGATTGACAAAATCTTTTCCTGAGAAGGTCTGAAATGAGTATATGTCAGTGGAAAAGTTGTAGACGCTTCTTATCTTACACAGCATTGCAAAATCACAAGTCCTTTTCTTACTGGTCAAGCTGTTGAAATATTTAGAGAATTGGAATTCATGAGGATCAGAATCCAGTTCTGAGTTTGTGTATGGACAGGAATGTTGCAGCTGCAACAATGACCAAAATCCCATGTTGTCAACCAGTTTACAGTATAAACTGCAAGCTCTCTAGAGTTGAAGCTACAAAGTAGCTCCGCTTAGGTTAGAAAACAACTGCCTGTTTGAATAAAAGGAGATCACTTAGAAACAGTGTCAGAGCCAATAAGCTGCTTATGGGTGTCAATAGTTCATTTGATTGAAATAGCAAAATGGGTTGAGTTAAAATAATCACCGTATTTTTAGCTGTCAGAATAGTTGGATAGACTTGAAATACTGCTGTTTAAAAAACTTAAATGAAACAAAAATCATAATTTTCGTTCTGGCATTGTTGCTGAAAGAGAACATGTACTAGTTTGAAAGCAAACCAGTGGGAGATTGCAAGTCAGAATTACAATTTAACAGGGAACTTCAGATAAAGGCAGTGATACAGAAACACTGGCTTAAACTGCCAGAGTCAGGATATGACCTGACACCCTGTTGGTCAGGGTGGTGGTAGCAGTCTGATTAAGTGGTGGCTGCAGGCCAGTTGGAGTGATAAATGTGGTTCTGTTGAAGCAGTGATCCTGTAGAACGGTCTGGCCTTCACCTGAAGGTGGTTATGTAGCTCCTGTCCTCTAGGAACCCAGTAGGTCAGGGCTGCCTGTGGTGTTCCAAACCTCAGATTATATCCAGGTAGGATTGCTTGGTTCCTCCCCTGGGTGGAGCATCTCACAGTGGGATGATGTCATTTTATGAGTTATGCAGTGAGGCTCAAACAGAAGATATCCCCTTCAGAGGGAGTTACCATGGATGTGCCATGGAAGAGATAAAGAACCCTGCCCCACCTGTTTTTAGCATCTTATAAAGATGGTGGTAGAATACACACTTTTGATTACATCTCACATTGTAACCCAAGACAGAACAATTTTGGGGTTTTGGTTGTTTTTTAATAAACCTGTACCAAATAACCCCCCTACCAAAACCCAAAAGAAGGCAAAGCAAATGGAAAGCCTGTTGTGGAAGCACTGAATGGGAATATACCTCAGGCTTCAGCTCCATCCAGGGATAGCAGCTCCTACAGGCTCTGGTTTCCAGTAGAGATGGCAGGTTCCCAGCACAGCCCGGTCCTGCAGTGGTGCAGAGGGGACAGGAGGGGCAGGGATCAGCTGGGAGCCAGAGCAGGAGCTGTTACGGCAAAAGGGAGCTGAGCTGGTGGAAAAGAGCCTTGGGGGTCACTGGAGTCTTGCAGAGCCGAGGTCTTGGCAGCTCCCCCTTGGCAGCAGGCTGGCCTGGAGCTGGGGGAGGGAATCTGTGTTTTTTGGCAGCACAGGAGGAAAGGCTTTGAGCAGTTAGCCCAGACTAAAGGGTGTGTTTTTAGCTAAGCTCCAATGTCTCTGTCAAACTGGCGAACTCAGGTGCAAAACCGCTGTGTTCACTGGTAGAGTTCTGTACCTGGAAGACACCATTGGTACAGAGGGGTCATATCCAAACCAGAACGTCCTTCCCACTTGTCCTTTTGGCCCCTTCTGTGTCACAGCACAGCTGACCCTGTTTGGCAGCTTCTGAACTGAGCTGCTGAACTGCACTGAGCAGCCCAAGTACTGGAGGAGAGTTCTTCAATCCCTGATTCCTCCTTCTCAAGCTTGCAACAGCTCTTCTTGTCAGCAGAGCCCTTCACAGGTCGTGAGAATAACTGACTGCTGTCACCCAAAGTCACAACGTTTATCTCCTTTTTTCCTTCCCTCTTCTCCAACTTCCCTTTCTCAGTCTTAGCAAACTTTTTTTTCAGTCTTTCCTCAGCCGACAGCTCTGCTGAGGTCTCCTAAGTGTTCTCCTCTGCATTTGTTTGCAGCATCTCTGGACAAACCAGACCCATTATGCCACTTATGACCCAAACAGACTGGAATAAAACATGTACCTGAGCAAACTACTACTTCAAATATCTCTAAGTACTTGCCTTACAGTACTTCAGTAGGTATTTGATTCTCTTTGGTTTCTGAATAGAGTCCAGCTGCACTCTGCAGTGGCTGTATTTTAGGATTTCAGGCCTTTTGGAACTGCCTAAACTCTGTCTTGACACCTGCTCAGAGTAACACAATTCACTAGCAATGAAAAAGATGCTTCTTCAAGTAGGCGTATTTTTTTTTCCAGCCAAGAAAATCTTTGCTGAGGATTGAGTTCATATAGAGAACACATTTTTTTGTTTGTTTCGTGTGAAATTGGATTTGAAGCCAGTATCTCAGGCACAGTTTTACTCAAGCCATACATTCCAGAGGCAGGTAGGTTGGTTAGCATTTTCCTCAGCTGCTATTCCCATTAAAGTGTCATATTCAGTGTCCATCCATCCCTGCTCTTGCACCCAGCAGTCACCAGTGTGGGGCTGTGATTCTGCCACTGGGTGGGGAGGCAGTCTCGAAGTTCCATTCCTACAAATTGCTTTTTCAAAATGGCCTAGGTGTGAATGTGAATATCCTGATACTTTCCCCAGGGGGGAGTTTTACACCTGAGCCAGGTGTGTAAGGGAGGACATTGACGTGGTAAAAAGCATTATCCCACCTGGCAGGGTCTGCTTCCCTTACCTCCCTTACCTGCCTCTGAACCCAGTTTGCTGCTAAGCAAAGGTCAGTTTGTTGTGCTTATCCTGCCATGATGAAAATATCTGAAAATTCAGAAAATATCTGAACCCCCTCGGCACCGGGCTGTTCTTACAATCAGAGGTTTGGCCACCACACACCCAAAACCTCTCCTCCTCCCCTTCGGTTTGGGGGTGCAGACCCAGCCTCAGCAAAGCACAAAGTGGCCCATCCTTGGAGTCATTAGTGCTCACTTTTCATTCTCTCACAGTTATAGGTAGGTAATACAGCCTGGGAATTGGGCATGCCACGTTAAAAGGGGACCTATAGGCTGTCTAGGGTAAATATTTCCAGGGCAAAAGGAAGAATCTACCCCAGTCTTTTAAAAACAAAATTGGGCAGGACAAAAGAAAACCATATCATAAAGATCCACTTTGCTTTGGGACTGAGATGAACGTAAAGGCTAAATTCTTAAAAGGTTTGAACTTTTTTTGGTTTGGCTCTAGGGATATGGACACATAACCTGAGTTATTCTAGAAAAATAAACCCTTCTGAAAGTGGTTCAAAGTTAGCCCTTGACTCCACTTAAAACAGGGACAGAAGACCACCAGAGAGAGGTGAGAGAAAATGGAAAATGTTGCTGCTCTTTGAAGGCAGCAGAATGTCGGCAGTGTGAATTTCCCCCGTGTTGCCTAAAATGGTTTGAGTCTCACAATTTCAAACATCAGTGACCAGAGCATCACTGCATCAGAAAGAACTTACCATTGGCAGCTGTTACTGAAGAGACACTTTTTTTGTGTGAAGGTTGTGTCACTGCAGGCTATAAAACACCCATGAAACACCTAGATTTTTGAAAAGAGGAAAAAAGTCTCAATGAAAAGATGTTCACCTGCTAATAGCAGTAAAGTCAATGTTTCTCAGCTTTTGAAAATCTAAGAACTTAAAATCCATCTCATGAGATTGCCAGCTGGTCTAGGAGTGTATGTGAAAATTCAGATGTGGAGAATACGAAGTGGTGTTTCCTCAGCAAGCCTCACTGGGGCACCACATCCGATGAGTTTATCACGTTAGGAAAGAAGCTGTAGAGAAAGACAGAGCTCAAGTTTGTGTGCAGCTGAGTTTTGCAAGAAGTGCATGAAACCTGCACGTAGCTATGAGAGACTCAGTGCCACAGACAGGATGCAAGCAAATAATAATAGATACATGTGCTAGAAATTCTGTGCTAGCTGCTCTCGAGACCAGGAGATTGGCTTTAAAGGTAACTGCTTTCCTCCTTTCTCAGCATCACAATAAATGATACTGTAATTCTCCTATTACATCACCAGCATAATTTTTGACCAGACTAATTTGTTTTATGTTAGTACAAATAAGGAGGAACACAATTGCAATTAGATGTGCTACATGGGGTTTGGGATAGAAACGAGATTAGAAGGAAATGAAACACGAATTAGAACGAGCAATTAGAAATTTAGCACAGGCTTCTCCCTGTCTCCCTGCTTGTTTCCCTGTGAAATCCAGGGGTGTGATGGGGTGGCTGGGGTGGAGTTATGTAACCTCCCCTTTACCACTGCTGACAGCACACCAGCAAAGCAACTTTTCCTTTGGGGATTCTTTCCCACCAGTTAATTCAGCCCTATTTCATCCCAGACCTAGAGGTGATGATATTTGTGTGATACTGTCAGGACATGACTCAGATGATTCACGCAGGTGATTTCAAGTAAGAACCCAGAAAACACAGCTGTAGCATGTATTTGAGAAATGCTGCACTGCTTAGAACAGCCGTGACTAGCAGGTTGATTTCAGAGAGTTTTAAATACCACGCCGCCATCATTTACCAGAATTTCTCCAGAAGAAAAGTAAACTACTCTAAATCAGACTCTGACTTTCAAAAGGAAAGCTCTTGCTGTGAAGACTTGTAGGTCTGATCTCAAAAACATGGACTTGTATGCAGCACATCCACAGATTGCAGACACGAGGTTAGGAGGTCGTCAGTGACTGGGCACAAGAGGGATGCATTTAATTTCTCCTTAGAAAGAACAGGGACTTTCCTTTCCAGTGCTTCAGAACTATGCACCTATTCTTACTAGTGCAGGAAGCTCAGAAATGACCACCTTCTGTGCAGTCCAGTGGAGGAGTGAGCCCGAGGATTCTTACCAGCACAGCTCTGGGAGGAAGCTCCACAGCAAGAAAAGGGAGAATGGACATGTTGGCTGTTTTAAAAAAATACACGTTGTAATCTCACCAGAGTGACCTGCTGATGGGTAGGTGCCTGAATTTGTTGTGCAGGACAGGTGAAAGTCTATCATGTCCCTGTGGTAATAGTATGGTTTTGTGGATTCTTTTTCAGATACAAAAATCCTCATAAGAAAGAAGTAGCTGAAAAATGAAGCATTGGTACAACGGCAGTGTAATAATTTTTCATCTAAATTTGTACATTTTTTAGTTTCACTGAGTGATTCCTTATTTGAAGGAATGCTGACTGTAAGTCCATCACTAATTCATTAGTTCCTAATGATGTACAGCTCTGACAATAACTTTTTATTGTACAAAGAAAGATATTTCAGGTACTGAGGTAAGTTGAAGAAGTTTCTTTTAAGCGAATGTTTTCTTCTTTGGGGGTACTCAGCCTGGGCTAGACTTGCACAGAAGAGTAACCCAGGTCTAATGCAGATAACGTGACAATATTTTTGTGCTGTATAATGTGAGTAAAGACATACACATTTATGTGTGCAATTGCAAGCAAATAGGGTCCATAGGAGCTTGCTTACATGTAGCAGGCAGAGCATTTTCAACACTCCGCTGTGCTTCCTTGTTTACTTATTTATATTCAGAGAAAGGAAGTGGTAAGGCTGACTAGCAGAAACTTTTCTGAGAAGAGACCATTTTGTACCAGAAGAAGCAGTGCCTCTCTGGAACGTCCTCACAACGTAGTTCCAAGCTGACAGGAGCAGTTCCTTGACAGAAGCAGCCGGGCAAGGAATTGCTTGGAGGTGGCCACACAGAGGGAACACATGGCTGTGTCATCGACAGCACTGCTATGAACACTCCCTGACTGCCCCGGGGAGAAAACCTACCATGGACCTGCGAAACGTCCCCTACCGCTCTGACGTGCTCACCTGGGAGCCAGATGACTTAGCAGAATATTTCAGGACGGTGAGTTTGGCTGGGTTTTGTCTTCGTCTGATGGAGGAGCAAGCTGCTGTAACATTGGTTGGGCTAAATTCAGATATTTTATAATGGGCAAAGCTCGCTGCAGAACTAAAAGCAAAACCGCTGTCAAATGAGAAGCTGAGCTAAACTGGTCAGTGAAAATGAATCTTGAAAGGGGTTTTTAAATTGAGTATGAGAGAAACTCATGGCTTTTTAGAGAAAATAAACACATTACTACAAGACTTGTTGGTGTAACACACATTAACAGCTGTGGAAGGCACTAAGGTGTGAAGATTACAACTTTTCTGTTTCATCTTCAGTGATTTTCAGAAGTGATATTTTTTTCCAAATTGCTCGGTGTCACAAATGAGCCTCTGAATATATTCGTTAATCACATCCATGGCTGGACTTGTAAAACTTGGAACACCTTGGGCTTAATTTTGAAATAATGGGAAGTTTATTTTATTCAATGGCTCCTATAACTCTATGAGAGTTTTATCTGGGGACTTGAGGCAAGTTTGATAGTCGAGAGCAAAACTACTTAATAAAGATGAGCAGATCAAACACAGAGTCTGAGGCTACCAAATCTCCAGAGAAGTGAAACTGCCAACTACTTATAAGCCCCTAATTTTAGGGTGCATGGGTTAGTGGCAGAGGAAAGTGAAACCAAAAACTGGAGATTGAACAGATGAGATCATTATCAAGAGGTAACTTCAGACAAGTACGAAAAACATTACAACAATGGTGCAGGGGGAAGTTGGACCTGCATTTCCAAGAAATTAGGAAGGGAAAAATGGCTGTCTGAAAGATCTGACAATGATATTCTGAGCAGTGATAAAAGGGTTAGCTGTGAGTTCTACCATAACTGAATGCACATTTATTTGTAGAGCCTCCCTTCTAGTGATCAAGATACCCTCCAGAGCAGAGATAATGGCATTCCACTCTTGGGGAACTAAATCAGGGTAAAAGCTGTTTAAGTCATCTAAAAAATCTGGGTAAGACAATAATGTCAGCCCAAGGCAGCCAGCTCTGGGCATCTGTCACAAAGCGACCAGATCCTGTCCCCAGATGAACTCAGAGAATGAATGAACCAATGGAGAACCAAATTTTCAAATAATTTCCAAAGTCTTTTATTATGGTTTTTGTTTGTTTGTTTAGAAAAAGCAAAGATGTTCGAATTTGGGATATTCCAATGTTTAGTTTTAATAGCTAAACAGTAATTTTCATCCATTTTAAGAATGAGATTAGGTCTCAGTCACAGGGATGTGTTGCTTCCCTCTGCACACAGACTTGTACTGGTAATATCATGATAGCACTCATTGTATGAAAGAAATTATTTACAGGTTTAAGTCCTCAGTCTGCACAAAAATTTTAATCTATCCTAAAATATTTACCAGAGTTAGGACTGTTTCTTCATATGAATAACTGAAGGTGGCTCCTAAAAATATCCTCTGTGCTGTTCAGTTGTTTCCGGGATCCGTTCTCACGTACCCAAAGTTACAATGTAACACCTTAAAATGAAAAATGGGATAGAACTCCGGAATGATGTAATGCTCCCTGTAAGAGGTTCTCTGCCTTAGGGGAACCATCCCAGCAGCACAGAGTCATTTGTCTGCATAACTTTCACTAACTAAAGTTTCAGGCAGAACAAGAATCGTTGTCTCGAAGCCTTCAAAATTTGCCTTGTCTCTCTGCTCTTTGGGTCCCTTCTCATATGGACCTGACCACCTGGAAACAGAAAAACGCATTCTAGCCAGGTCAAAAATATAAATTGTGTTCTTACATTATGCTATTGCTGTTCAAATTAAAAATTAAAAAATCAAAAACTTAAGACACCTGCTGGAAATGTTTAAAAGTCATGTCTTGCTTCATGGTCAACCTGTACATGAGCAACCTCTAAAGAGCGTGTCCATGTCCTGAATGCTACTGGAAAACATAATATTGTGGAAAAGCTTTACAAATGTTATAGATAATTTCCAGGATTAACAAGTGAGATTTCCATCCAGAAGTGAAAGCTTTTGATCACAACAATGAATCCTGTGACTGGGATCAGTCAGCTTTATTATTCCTGCATAACAAGGTTTTTGCTCCACTTCTGCAGCTGCTCATCCCAGTCAGTACCACAATCCATTTTTCAAATATTTCTTTGGGCCAGACAACTGTGAGGTGGTTTGTAAATGTGAGGAATTACGTGTTCCTAGATGGATGGAAACCCTTAAGTCCACTGAAGAACGTCTGTCATAAAAATCCATGTTTATGGGATGAAATGAGCCACTTAGGCAGGCCACAGCATACAAAAAGGTGTCTTGAAAGCATCTGCTCAAAACCAGCCACATGTTTAAGTATCTTAATTGATTCTTATAGTTCAGGGTGCAATAATCATCTTCTCATTGACAGCTAAAGTATAAGGACTGTGAGAAAGTCGTGAGGAAGCACAGCATAAATGGACAAAGGTTTCTGGTAAGTGGAGTTGTAAAATTCCTTTCTGTAAAATTCCTGTCAGGTGATGTTTTTGACTCCTCCTTATTTTCCAGTGGCAGATGAAGAGCCACCTCCCAGGTGGTTACTGAGGTGTAGATACGGGAGGTAAATGCTTTTGCTAAAATCACTCAGACCACTTGCTTTAAATATGGAATGCTGGGACCCCAAGCATGTTGTTCAATATGAAAATTTTTTAGTATTTTTTAAACTGACAGGGAAGTTCTAAAAGAATAATCTTGTCTTAAATTAATCTCTTCCTTTATGGGAAGTCCTTGTTTTCCAATATTAACTGCAGAACCTCCACATTTATTAATTATCCTCTCATACTAAAGAAGACACAGCCCTGGTCAGAATGACTGGCCTTTCGTTGTAATAACTCCTTCATTCCTCTAGAAATAAACTCAGATTTCTTCTGTAGCAATACACAAAATCAATAAAATTTTAGAGCATCAAAACTAGTAAGCAAAGTCTCAGTGGCTTTAAATCAACATTGTTCCAGGCTTGGTTTAATTTTAGAAAAGCTGATAACTTCCACTGACGTAGCTGCTGTTTCCAGGTCTTAAATACACATCTGTGAAGATGTAGAAGAGCTTTTAGCATTACTACTTTTTACTTTTATTTTCAAATATTAACCATTCTATTTCCCCCAGAAGTAGTAATTTTGATCTTCTGTTTAGTTAATCATAGTGGGGAGATCTTTGCATACCTCTTCTTAAGTATCATATTTTTCATTTACTTGTCCTAATATTCAGTTTTTTGGCATTTCATTGAAACACAACATAAAAATTGTCAAGCCCCTTTTGTAGGAACAGGATGTGACCCCTCCCTCCTACTGGAGGGTGGAGTCAGCATTATTCAGATGTGTCATGGGATTTATCCTACCAACCCCCAAGAGATCCTCCTCAGCTCAAGCACTGAGGCTCTGTGGCTGGAGTGGGAGTTCTGGCTCTGGAAGCATAATGAAACTCTGGTAGTTTGTGAGGTGCAAATAAGAAGTGCAATAACTGTGGGATTTCTAAGTGATGTTTGTGATTTTCTTTTATTTCCAGAGTGTTTCTGTAATTACATAGCTCAGAGTGCAGCAGCTCTTCAGAGGCATCCCAGCAGATTCAAGGGATGTTTTCTACTGAGCAAGCCAAGCAGCTGCTGACCCCTGCTCAGACTCTGTTTAAGCTTTTGACTACTTGTCAATTGCATAATGCAAAGAAAGAGAAAAGGCTCACTTGTTAAACAGAACAGCAGAAGGAGACATCCACTAGAATATTTTAGACTACAATGCAATCTGGAAAATACCTGCTTTTCTTTATGAACAGTTTTCCTAAGAAACATCTTTTTACATTTTGTGAGTGACTGGAAACTGCCAAATTACATTTGCACAGAAGCAGCTGCTCCGGCTGAGTGTTTGCTGGGTTTGTAGCTGTTGTCAGATCTACATGATAAACCTGGCTGTAGAAGTGTTGCTGTAATTGATCAGAAAAACATCCTAGTTTCAAAGTCACCTTTCTGTGTCTACTGGCTACCACAAGGAAAGCCCAGTTGAGATGTAGTAGGAATAAAACCAAAGGGGTTCAGTGTAACTTATTCTAATAAAATTCTCTACTATTTAAATCAGAAATGTGGCCCTTGTAAAAGAGTTTATTCCTCTGATACTCGTCAGGTTTGTCACCAGAACAGAACTCCAGAGAGAAGCTCAAAAAGCCTTTAGAAAAAACACGATTCTTCAGGAAGTACTGCAGGACATTTCCACAAAAGCAGTACATTTTCCCTGTGTTTCACTCCTCCCAGAGACAAAATAGTGTGGAAAAACACAGACTGGGTTTGTTCTGTCCTGAACATTGACATTGTTGTGAACCAATGTGTGATTAGAAACCTATTACTGTTACCAGTAAAAAAGACAGAAAGAACCAGACTATCATCCATGTTCCAGAGAGAATTCATGAAGCTTGTGATTAACTAAACAAAACACTAAAGCAACTAAATCCAAAGCTTTCCTCATGCCTGAGTCTGTCCTGACTGTGGATTTGCACATGCTGGAGGAAGAGGAGGGATGACTCTGCAGGAGCATCAGGAAAGCACATCTCAGTCAGGAGGAACCTCAGTCCAGTTGCTGAGTTATGGTTGAGGGGGGAACAAACACTCTCCTCCCCCCTCCCTGTTTCTAGAAAAAAATTATTTTAGGCTGCCAAGGCTGCTTTTAAGTCCAAGGAGTTTTCCAGCTACATGCCCACTGGAACATGGGATTTTATGTGTATTGTGATGTTACAGATAAGGTTCTTAGAACAAAACTCCAGCCAAAAGTTCTCTATTTTAAAATCTACAGTTTTACCCTGGAATTTTGCAATCGTGCACAATCTTGCCTAGTTTCACTGTGCAGACATGAAGGAATTTAATGCACCTGACTTCTGAAGTTGCTTGAATACCACATGAATTCATGCCACATTTTTGAATATATAAGTATGACTTACTTGGGTAAATCACAGGGTGTTCCATGGACAATTTTGTCACATATCCCATGTGTTTCCTTTCCAGAATATGTCTGAGAATGATATTCAGAAATTTCCAAAGCTCAGAGTGCCGTAAGTAAAGTCAAACAACTTTAACATTAAAAAATTATTTCAGCTGTTTTGCAGTGAAATCTCATAGGAAATATCAGGCAAATATTTGTGAGCGATTGGTTAGAGACCTGTTTATTGGAGCATTTACTGAGAGAAAAAGAAGAATATTCCAAAATAAAATGAGTGTTGATGTGACTGCTCAAGCAAAATGATACAATGCAAGAAGATTGTCTGGGGGATGTTCAAAAGAACTCGTGCATAAATTCTTTGGCTGAGAGCAGCTACACAAAGGTTAAACTTTCTTGCAAGTATTACCTTTGAAGTATGACTTAACTGCTCACTGCTTAACTGTTGACTTTAACTTAAAGGAAAAAAAAAGTCAGTTGTGTCCACAACAGAGGATTTGAAATTATTTTCATGTGCTTTTGCTTTAGGTGGGCGTTCAAGGTAAATCAGTCTGGAACATGTGATTCAGTGTTCAGTAGCTTTCCTCAGCTCCTGTGGATTAGGCCTTGAGGAAGTTTCCATTTCATCTGAATAGATTCCATATTTTTGTGGAAGTTACTTAATGAAGAACATTAATCTCATTAAGTCAATACTGAGTAAAAGAAATTGGCTTCTTCTAATATTTCATGGTGGAAAATGAAGGATTTTATTTTGCTATGAGTTCTCTGCTACTGGAGGTTAGAAGGTTCCTAACATGAGACACATGGAGCTCTTCATGGTCTTCCAAACAAAGGAGTGGGGGAAAAAAAGGGAATTCAAGATGTTCCAGCACGGCTGTTTCTTTGTTGCTCATTCCAGACTCCCTCCCTTCATGCACACCTTGATTTTGATATGGAAGATGCAATTTGCTTTGCCTTTTCTGATGCATCAGAGCTTGTGTAAGGTGTTTTGGGGAAGACAAGAATATTGAAGTGTTGTGCTCATGAGTGAGCTGCTGGGAAGAGCTGAGCCCAGCAGGACTCAGATCAGATATGAAGGACTGAATTTGGAAGCCTTGGCCATGACATGTTTCTTAGGATCACACCTGTATTGTCACACAATAAATACCCTGAAAACAGGGGTTGGTGGTGTACAATATGTTAGTAAGGAGGTCCAGATATTATTTTAAAAAGATGCTCTGATGTCTCAGCATTTCTGAACTCACTGTCAATTAAAAGAAACATTTAACAACAGTACTGATAGACCAGATAAGTATTTGTAATTCTCTGGTAATTTGCCCCACCTTAGCAGTCCTTTGGCAGAATTACCTCTTGTTCTCATTGTCTGAGCTTTCAATTTTGAGAACTTTCGGTGATTTCCTTTCAAATTTGTGAATCAAAAGTAGTCAGTGGATGGTCTAATAAACTCAGAGATATTAATGCCATAGGTGAATCATTAAGGTGAAATCTAACCATGTGGAGTTACTCCTACCTCCTCACCAAACCTATTGATACCTCAAAATTTGATTTTCACAGTCCACTTAACTTGTGACACCCTAGAAAAAGTAAACAGCCTTTTTTAGCCAGGCCTTTTGGGTTTCTCACTTGTTACACCCCAGCAGAAACTGAACAGCCTTTTCCAATCAGATCTTTTGGGTTTCTCAACGAGAAGAGAATTTGAAATCAAGAGCTTTAAAAGAGGAGTGAAGCTTGGTGCACAGCTTGAGGAACTGAATAAATAAGTAGATATTTAAATCTGAATGAAAGCTTGGGAATTAAGGCCTCTGTTCTCAGACTTTTCCCCACTTACAAACAAGCAAAATATTCACTGGAATATGGTGATTATAAATGCAGAAAGGTCCTCCATGTAATCCCACTGTTTAGAACAAGAATTTAGAGCTTTAATAGGGAAGAGAACTGATTCTCACTAAAAACAACCAACCAACCAACCAAAAAGAACCACCCACAACCAACAACAACAACAAACCAAAAATCCACCAAAACCCAAAACAATCCTCCTGGATAGAATTAATGGGCAGAAGAATGTGCCATTTTTTGAAACATTAATTTTATTACTTCAGAATCTCCACGCTCTCATCGAAGCACAAAGTGCTGGCTGGTGGCTTCTGCTGGAACACATTCACACGTTTCTTTTATATGATAATTCAAACCTCAACTGGTAGGAAGAGTTCTTCTACAAGCTGAAAGACACATTAGCATATCGTAGTTACACTACCTGATACTCAGTAGCAGTGCTAAAACCTGAGAATATTCTGCAAAAAGGCTTCATAGAAATAGCAGGTGTGACACTTACAGCGTTGGCCAGTGATGAAATGAATAAAAGCTACATAAACAAGAGAGATTGTTCCCCAGTAACTTTAGCAGGAATATTCTGACCTACGTGGACCCAGCACCTGGAACCATAGAGGGTTTGCAAAGCACAGCCTGCATCTGGGCAGGCCTCCTGAGCTGCGTGTGTGGGTTTGCTGAACGTGCTCCTCTGAGCAAACCTACAGCTCGGCTTTTGAATATAACTGTGTCATTATTTGGGGATGATTCTGTGATTTTTCAAGAGTCAGAAGTAGGTCAGAGTTGTCATTACCAGGTATGACAGGTCATTTCCTGAATCTAATAATAAAACTCCACAATCTTCTGTTATTACTAACAGAATTATTATTTTGAAAATTAATCTCCACCAGCCCTATTGCGGGTGCACGTCTTCGTAAAACTTTTGGATTCTTTATAAAAACAACAACAAAAAAAGATTTCAGCACTGTTTTGAAAATTAGAGTACTTCTTAAAATCTTTAGCTCTCTCCACTGAAAGGGCTGAACTCCCTGGAAAACTTTGCTAAAAAAGTTAATATTAATACCACTATGTTTAGATACACACCTGAATTCTCACAAACATCACACTGTGTCCTGAAAGAGATACACTGGTGAGACTGGGAAGGGGTTTGGTGTGTTTTACACAGAGCAGACATTGACCATCAGTCCTAAGTGCTAAATGAAACTCAGACCTAATCATGAGGGTGTTACTAACATTTTGATAGTAAATCTAATGGAACAAGAGGCCAATATACAGCTTAAGAGAAAAATAGTTTTCCTATTGCTCATGAGCACTACTGGCAGGCCAAGAAGGTCATGAAGTTTTATACCTGTGGAGAACAAATTTGAGTCTTGCAAAATGTTTTAAAGCACTTTCAACAGGGTATGCCTTACTTACTGTGGGCAGAATTCATAAACAGAGAAAGCAAAGATTTCATTAAAGATGACACTGGTGGTTGGTTGATACCTGAACCATGATACAAACACTGAAATTAGTCTGTCACTCCCATTGTTTACTATCTTGAGAGAAAAGGGTTCCAAGTTTTCAGGAGGCTGTTGATCCTTGTGGCTATTCCAGTGGCAGGTTCCTGGCAAAGCTGAGATTTGAAATTTCCAGCCTTGTTCAGGAAGCTTAGGGCATATCCCACTGCACTCCAAAGTGTATCCCATAGCAGTGGTGGAAATTTCCAGTAGCAGAAAGCTCATCAGTGCACTCACTGCATCTGCCAGCTCAGTGAGTGACACAGCCAGAGCCTGCAAACATTGCACGGTCTGAAAGTCGTTCTACTTTCAGAAGAGTTAAAGTGCAAACATAAAAATTGAGAAATCTGCACTTTCTCTATTAAAAAGGTAGGCCTTGGGCAGATGTCAGTGTGTGTGCACACATGCTCTCAGCTGGGATCTGAAGGTTGTTGCAAGGTTTGGAACATAACTGATATCCAGGCAGTTTTGGAGTCAATAAAACAGCATTGCATCTGCCCAGCAGGGTCTTTTCTAAGCCCAAACCAAAGACTTGGATCACCAACTGTGCTTTTGACAGTGCTCAATATGCAGCTGTGCAGCCTCCTGGCCCTAGAGGAATTTGTATTCCACCTCTCTTACCTATCTCAAGCCCTTTATCCCAATACATGTAGAGTGGATTCCACTCACGTCAACAGCATCTGCAGTTAAGTGAACAAAAGCCAGTTTTGGAGTCCTGCTTTGGGGGCTGGTTGTGTGGGTTTTTTTAAATTTCAACTTCCTGCCAGTTTTAAGTTTAGCAACTGGTGGAGGAGGTAGAAAGAGAAAGAGAAGTCTGAGTAACATTTTCTGCAAGTGCTGTTGCCTTATCCTCTCCTATCATCCACTCCCACAGCTCAGAGAGCAGTGTGGTTTTGGTACTTCCTTCCTCACATGGTGACAGGCTCAGCTGCTCAGTGCACCCATCTTCCCTGAGAATGTTGCTTGTAGAGCGTGACCCTCCTAAAATTTTCTTTCTTCTAATAAACCCTCTGAGCCATTGGTTTGAAGCATTTCAAATAAACTAGAAGTAAAGATTAGACACTGTATCATCAAATGATTGATTTTTCTGGCAGCAGGATAAGATGATCAACTTTTTCCTGTCAGTTTTTCCTCAAAAACCAGTTGGTGTAAATCCTCATAGCAGCCAGCTCAGATTTAGTCCAAAAAGCTTCCAAACACTCAGGTCTCATTCACACCCAGGGAAGTCTGAACGATAAGAATTATTAGCTCCAAAACCAGTGAACTTGATTTTACTTCTTTAGCTGAAAAAAAACCCCCAAGACATTCTGGAAGATCCTCTGCCTGTTCTACAACAGGGAACAAGCCACACAAATTCCATAATCCACTTCTCCACCAAAGCACTGATGTGTGCAGGGTGCTGCTCACCCCAGGGCATTTCCTGATGTCTCACATGGAATTTATTATTCACACAGCAACTTCCTTATCCCCTGCAGCAAAGGGAAATGTCTTGTGCAGAACGGGGCGGGTTCCACGGGAAAGAAGAGCAAGAGCACTCCTATGCCTGTAACTGGGCATTTCTCTTGCTTTATCCAACTTTCTTGGGTGAAATGTCAGGTTTGGACGGCTGTAATCCTTCTGAAATTGTTAACACTTGTGCACGTGCTTATTTCAAAAAGAGGCAAGCATGTTTATATTGGCTTCAAACCAGAAAATTGCAAAATACTGCCTTAAACAAGAAAACCTAAACAATATTCTTTCTCTGTATTTCTCTTTTCATGCTTGATCCTTGAGTGCATATTGTTAACTTCACACCACTCATCTTCATCCTTTTCAGACAGCACTCTCACCCTGATCTGAAATAACTTCATTTTGGCTTGTTTTTCATATTAGATTGCTTGAAAACCTGTCTTCCTCCAGTCCCGGCTCAGAAGAGCAGTTAGACATGAAAGATGCACTAATTAGGTCATTTGGAAAAAACTAGGGAATTGTTATTGCTGAGTAGCAGAAAAAGACATGAAAGGAGAAGAAAAACAAAATAGGGTGGTAACTGCCTGGCCATAAACAAATACTTTACAGTATTGATATCAACTTTGACTGACCCGGCCTAAGACGTGTGGGGAAGAATTCTACATTAACAAACAACTAAGTTAAGATTTTACAGAATTTAGAATCTGAGACAAACAGATATGTTAACTTCCTTTTTTTTTCATACTACTTGTATTTCCACAATTACTGTCTCTGATAGACCTAAATAATTCAAGCTGGAAGTAAAATGGGATATTTTTAACTGGATGTATGTAAGCGATTTTCTTTGCCACAGGACTTTCTCAGTAGGATGTTCCTCAATAAGAAGTAATGACAATTCAGAATCAGACCATGGCTCATCCTGAACTTTCTTTGAAGCAAAATAATCGTAGAGGCAAACTTCATTAGTACAAGAGCAGAATTCTGGTCTCTCAGTAGAATTAACCCTGTGAATCTCAGTGCTGACTGTCATCCGCTTGGAAAGATTTCCCCAGGCATAAAATTACAGCCTTTTGATATTCCAGGAATATTTCTGCCATGCCCTGAGAATGTATTAAAACATGGAACTAGATCAGCCTTTCCCCCTTCTGTGCTGGAGGGATTCTGGATGAGATATGGCTTGGTTGCAGAGGAAGGAACACAAAAAGAATAGAGAAGAGACTCAGGGAACATTTAATCCCTGCTTTTGCAGCCATAAGCTCTGTGTCTTGAAGTATTATTTGCTTTTTCCATGCAAAATCATACAAATGCCATGGCCATTATTTGAAGCAGTGTGATGTCTACAACATCCAAAGATTCTAAGCCTGGCTGGGTTTAATGTTTATTTTTCAACATGATCCAGCAATGTGGGGTTTTACCAGGGTAAAAAAAGTCTAGTTTGGAATTGGATGTGCTGCAGTACAATTTAGCAATAAGATGGTAAATTCAGTGTTTTTATCACATAGTAAAAAATAATACTGTGTTACCAGATTAAATTTAGCAAATACTGAGGGATAACGTCTAGGAAAATGACTTAGCTGCTTTGACAAGTGACAAGGTTCAAGGTTTTTTTTTAAACTATTTTTGTCCTTCTTTTCAATAGAATTGTAAGTAAATTAAGCCAAGAAATAAACAAAAATGAAGGGAGGCTCTCTTTCCTTCCAAAATGGTGAGTAAGACAACTCAGCTTCCTTGTTCAAAGCTTTCAGATAGATCTTTTCTGGACTGGTTTTCATTTGATCAGTAATGCCTGGATCAGAAGTGCAGCTTGGAAATTCTGTAAGATAAGGCTCTGTTTCATTAACATCATCTGATAAGAATATCAAATCCTGAGCCCATGAACTCCCCAGACACTTCTGCCATGTCCAGAACCAAGTAACATTTGCACATTTCATGCAATTTTCTGCCTGAGTGCAGAGCCTTTAGGAAGGCTATGAAGCCTATAGAGCCCAGGCATATGTTATTATTAAATCATCATTAATGCATTCCACAGATCTATACATTGTTACACTTCTTAATTCTTAATGATTTGTCATTGAATATAATATTCTCAGTAGAGAAAGACCAAAAATTGCAAGAACATTGTATGAGAAAAGAACAATTTATGTCCCTACACTATGAAAACTAAGTCCAGTCTACATAACGTGGTTTTGCATCATCTGATCACATGATTTTACACCTTTCCATTAACTAGAATTGAAAACCATAAAAATATTTTTTTTAACCTTACAAGTAATTATGAACTTGACTTTGATCAGCTTGAGCTGAATTAGTAAAGGAAGTTTCTGTTTCCAGGACTGGTAAATGTATCTACTGAGTCCCCTTGCTTCAAATGACTTGATTTTTCTGCCTTCAATTCTTTTTGAAAGAGTTTAGATTCTATTAGGATCCTCTATGTAAAATATCAACTAATGTGTTTTTGACATTTTGGGTAAAGTTAAACTCATCTGTGTAAACTTCATTCTAGTGTAACAGTTAACTATTGCCTTTATTTGCAATAGAAGCATCAAACATTTAATAGAATAAATTTATTTCTTGTATCTTTGTTGCAGGGCCCAAACACAAAAATCTACAGAAAACACAGGTAAGTGTATACTGGCAGACCCTAAAACCAAAAAGCTTTAAAAAATATTAAAATATTAAATTAATATTTGCAGAGCAGAGTCAACTGGGGGCACCAGGGTTAGGAACCAAAAATCCAAAACAATAAATTAAAATATGGGAGTATAAAGAAGTTTCAAAAAAGAAAAGAGTAGATGCAGGACAATAAGTAAGAATAAATGTTTTTAAAGAGAATGATGGTGAAGGAAGTCAAGAGCAGAGACTTTTACATGAGAATCCCCAAAATGTCTTTCTTTAACCCAATAAATTGTATCGGTGCTTATGTATTTCTGTTCCAGCATCTCTGCCCCCTGCCCTTCCTCCTAGCAGAGTTGTATTAGAGAGAGAAGCTGAAATTAAAAAAACCCCTTCTTGTATGAAAGCTAAAATAGTCTTAAGCAAAGAGATAAGAAGTCTGGGCTCATTCTGAAAGCACTTTGTTTCAAATTATATTTAAAACTGGGAGTGGGACAAACCTGAAGTGCCAGCACCCAGCTCATGCCATAGCAGGGCAGCTTTATCTTAGTTTTGAATCAGGATGTTTTTCACTGTGTCCTCCGTGACTGCCAGCCTGCCTCTGAGAGAACAGCTCGTTCCTGTGGCACAGGACTGGGGTTCAGAACTCACCTGGGATTTGTTGGGTTCTTTCTGTCAAGTTATGACGTCTTTGACTGTCCATGTCAGAAATGTGTGGTTGTGCTTCTTTACACAGGCTACGCTCAGGATGACGGTGGCTGGTCTTCATTTGTGAGTATTTGGGTTAAGAAAACCCCCTGGCTCAGGTTTGTCTGCTCTGGGCGGGCTGTCCCTCGGGCAGCACAGCTGGGGGGAGCTGGGGCAGGAAAAGCAGGAGCAGGAAGGATTGGAGTGGCTGCATACAAATTTCCTCACTGAGGAAGGGTTGTCCCCCAGAAATGCAAGGCAGAGCTTCAGAGTGGCCTTCCTCATCCACTGGCTCAGGTAGGAGCTCCCAGCCTACGCCCAGGTCCCCACAGAACCACAGGTGAATTTTTTATGCTTGTTTCAAGCTCTTCAAAGAGGTGTCGAGTAGATGAAATTTTGCTGTGTTATTCAATGGCAAATTCTTGCCATTTTATTCTCTAGAGCTAATTTATTGAACAGTAATTTTTTTTTTAAAGCCATTTAGACTGCAGAAGTTCCTTTTGCCTTTTGGCATAGAAAATGCCTTGACAAAGGTCATTAGGTGAAGCACACACGCCTCAGCTGCTGATGCACAGCCTGGGGTTATGAAGATCTCTGAGGCTGACCAGTGCTAATCGCTTTTCTACGAAAATAAAAGAGAGAGGTGTTTTTAGAAGACACTTGTTGCTAAGTTCACAGGAGATTCGCTGCTATTCTGGGAGCACAAGAGATAAAAGTAACCACCTACAGAGCACGTGGGCTCTGTGCCAGTGCAGAGAACTCTGGAAATTCCAGCTGTGATACCAATGACAAGTGGAGTGTTCTTTTTCTCTCAAGCCTTGGCAGATTGCACAGATGTGCAATGACCATATTGACACTGTGACCTTACGAGGTCCTGCAAGCCCTACGAGGCTGGTTTGGGTCAGGAGGACACCAAGATTCGAATCAAAGACCTCTGTTTTCATGAATAATTTTTAAAAGTTGGGTTGCATGCTGTAGAGGACATGTTAGAAAGCAAGAATGAATATCAGCAGCATCAACTGCTGCTCCAGTGTGTTCCTAGGAGCACTGGATGGTTTGCTGGTGCTTAGCCTGTTCCTTAAAACACTTCATGCTTTGCAGTAAACTTGCACCTGATCTCGACCTCCCGCTGCACTTATTGTGATCAAATGATATTTGTTCCTTTCTTAAGCTCTTGAGTGCTCCATGCATTAGTGGAACGTTGCCTCTTTTCCCCATATTATTTCAACAGATTTTTTTTTTCCCTCCAACTGGTTGTAAAAACTTGGAATCTTCCATAGTGAAAAATACCACAGTGAAAGGCCACAAGGAAACTGCTCTGAAGGGTTTAGTGCTCTGTTCCAGCACCCACTTTTTATGATCATTTGCCAGGATGATGATGATGATGACTACGAAAGCCCTGATGAAGACCAGGAAAAGGAAGATGAGGCTGACTATGAATCACCAACAGAGGAACCTGAGGAAGCAGAGCATGACAGTGATGGTTATGAGCCACCTCCATCCAATAATGATGAAGCACATCACAATGTCATATTTCCTGCCAAGTCACTTCCAAGCAGCACAGATTATATAGGTAATTACTAAAAACTAAGTGCTATTAATAATTTACAAATTAGATTTTCCCACATTATCAGCCACATTTTAGGTGGCTGGTAATGGAAAATAGAGGGTTTTTCCTTGAAGTTAACAGTGTAGCTCACAAACAAGGTTTAGTGACACAGACTTGGTGGGTTTGTGACTTTCAAAGTTACATCTTCTACTTTGGACAAGCTCTGTTGGAATAATTTTTAGTTTTGTGTGATGTGGGCATTATTTGGCCTTTGATTTGAATCTCTATGAAGTTACAAATACGTACATGCTGCAGTAGCTTTAGCAGAGCAACCTTGGACAGAGCAAGTTGTCAAAACAATGGCAAAAAAAGTCTAGTGGAACTTGGGAAAAGAGCAATCAGCTTTCCCTGCCTGTCATTTTTGTTTTACATCTGATTCCTCAGCAGCCTGGAGCTGTGGAGTCCATTCAGGAGCACAAAGCTGCCATTCAGACTGGCTGGTGTGTCACATAGTCACTGAGCTGCAGGGAATGAAAATCAATCCTGTGGCCAACACACTGGCAGGGGGATTCATCAGACCAGCCTGGAACTCCCAGCACAACACACTGATCCTAAAGCAACTGCCAATCATATCCTACAGCAATGTCTTTATGATATATTAACTTCACTATCCAGGTTCTTGCAAGGGCTCTTTGTCATAAAGATCTAATGAGTATTAAATAATCAAACTCTGTGTAGTTGTTTAGTTTGGGATTTTTGTTTTCTTTAGACAGACCTTCAACAACCAGATCACCACATCAGGCTCCACATCAGCCTCCAGTACCGCCCCAGCGACCTGGCCCAGCCCCAGCACCAGCCTCATTTGGGGGAAGAAGTGCTACTGTATGTTCCTTTCTTAATATCTCACCTATCTCCTATGCCAGGATAGAAGTCCTAGTGTAATGCATTTTTTATTCACCTAGTCTATGAAGAGGAAGAATTTCAGCCATCAAAATAGATTTGAACTCTGTTACGGGGTGGTCATTGTTCAAGGAACAATTAAATTTCATGGGAGAAATATATTTAATTATTTCATATTACTTCACTGTTTCTTACACAGGAAATACACACCTACTTGTGAATGCCTCTCCCACATAAATTATATATTTTACTGTAAGAGATGCCTCTCTATTTTGAAAAACAAGTTATACTTTTCCAAGCTATATTTTCTAGCAGTTGTCCAATTGAATTAAGACCACATAAAAGTGTAAGAGATTGTATAATCAGAACATTGATGACCAAGACTTGATTCCTTTTTTTTCCCTGCTGTGAATACTTCAAAACTGAAAGCTCATGTGCTGTTGACAGCTGGCATTATAGGTTCAGTGTTTGCCAGAGTAGATGTACACTAAAGCTACCCTTGGATACACGAGTAAAGGTTTAGGCTGTGATAGAGGGACTTTTGGTCTGATGCAGTGTCCCAGAGATACAACAGCATTGGTGAAGCTCCTGTGTCTTTCCTTTGACAACACACCCATGGCTCCTGTCCTTCCTGCACTGAGCAGAGACCTGGTCCTTGTGCTGCACCACACAAAGGCTGGCAGACGTGCGTGGTGGGGTTAATGCACTCAAACTAAAACAGAAAGGTGAAGACACATTTTAACCACCTGTTAAATACTTGTTTTAGCTGCCAGCTTTCCCTCCTCCACCAAGCAGCAACGACTTGAGCAGAGACAGAAACATGAAGCCTTTGAAACGTGAGTACAGCTGGTGTTCCCTTTGTAAAGCTTTTCCCACAGACTCTGCAGCACTTCACTTCTTCCTCTTCTTCCTCAGTTCCTCAGTTCTACTACTCATACACGAGTCTCACTTGTTATTTTAAGAAGTAACACCAGTTCTAATCGATGCAAAATAAAGATATATTGACCTATACCAGCAAATTATCTTACACAGCTGTTGTGTTTAGCCCCAGCTCCTTCTATAGACAGAAGCACAAAACCCTCCCTGGATCGCCTTGCTCCCCCATATGAAAGAGAAAGCCCAGGATCAGGTCAGTATTTGCTCACATTGATATCACTGAGGTTGCTTAATTACTGAAAATCATCATTTGTATATAATTAATGCAAAAGAACAAGGCTCAGCCAAATGTAATCGAGGTGATCTGTTTATGAATAAATGGTGTGAGCAGAACTTATAAAGTGGGAGAGAAATTTCATCTAGAAAACAGCAACCCTGGGTCAGACAGGTGAACAGAAAGACACTATGAGCACCCTGTGCAATAAAGGTTTGATGTACACCTAAGTGATTGAACAAGGAAATATTTAGTAGGTTAAAGGAGGAAATCACCTTTGCATACAGAGGTAATGAAACTCTGCATACACTGCTGTATGTAATGTGGCAACAGACTTAAAAGAAGGCTGAGAACTAATAAGACACAGAAAAAAATGGCATTTCCTTCAGACCTGAAAACCACATTATATACAAAGCATCTACAGATATGACTATATAATTTTATTTATTATCTAAACTCTTACCTGTTATATAATGGCAAAAAAGTACCCAGCAGTTCAAAGCTGAACCTTAGATAATATGATTGTGACACATGCCGTGTTGAAAATGTTTACATTTCCCTTTAATAAGAGATATTGCAATTTTGCCACCATTTACAAAGCCAAAATATTTTTCTGGCTTGCATCTCAGGAGGCTCTGTGCTTCAACCAGCAAGATTAATTTTCAGTTGTACTCAAAAGTCATGTATTTCATAGGAAGTTTAATTAATTTACTTCCATTTTTTTTAAATGTAAGCTTTTGCTATTTTCAGGGAAGAAGCCAGGCATTCCTGAAAAGGTAAATATTTTTTTTGTGATTATTGATAGGTTTTGCCTATTTTGATACACATTCTCTTAACTATTCCTTGTTGTTTTACAGCCTCTGGTTTCACAGCTAAGGTAAGAATTTGTCCTCTCATTGCCAGTATTACCCATTTATTTCTTATTAAGCAGCTTTTTGCCTTTATTTCATCATCTTGCTCCTGCTTTAGATCCCTGGGAGAACAGTTAGCAATGATGCCAAAACCTCCTGTCCCACCAAGTGACAGATATGAAAGAGGCAATCCACCTCCTCTAAGGAAGCAAAGCCCTGGAAAGTAAGTGCTCATTTAATTGAAATTCAATAGAGGAAAAATTAAAATTAACAAAAAATATGGACAAGCAACACAGGATGGTCTGATTTACTGGTACTGCATGGATATCAAAGTTTTGGTTTATGAATATGCACGGGATGTGTTCTAAGCTGCAGAAAGGTGTGAGTGCAGAAAAAACTCTCTCCAGTCATGTCTCCAAGGGCCATTACGTGGGCCATGACTCACTTCCAAGTTGTACAATGATATATATGATCCATGGTTTTCCCACCAGATAAGTTCTTGCTCTAGGGAACATTCTTACATGAGTTCTGTTGCTATTGTTTTAGGGTGTTAGGAAAGGAAAGCTTTACTTGAATCCCATTGATTTTATTACCCTGCAAAACTCCTTCTTAATAGCCAACAGCGTTTTCTAGCAGAACTGGATCATTCCCCAGCATTTTCTAGACAAGCTGGGGGCTGAACACTGACTGAACTTAAAACAAGATAAGAAATAATTGAGATCTGCTAATCAGCCAGGATAATTTATCAGAGAAAAAAAGCCTGATATTTTTATGATGTGCTCCAGCAGTGTTGCCAAATATTATAAATGAGTTCAAGACTTGAAGACGAATCTTTCATCATTGTAAAAACTTGTTTTAAGCTCTAATCTTACAATCAATTCATCAGACATTTTCCTTGTTGATAAAATCAAGACGGACTAAGGACTAGAATAATGGCTTAGATTATGGCTGAAAATTAGAATCTTAGATATTTTTATGAGGAAAAATTGTTTCAGCATCCCTTGGTCTTTAAAACTTATGATAAATCCATGATCTAGTTGAAAATATGGCCTACTGCACACAAAGTGAATGAGTAGTATTCCACCTATGCTGAGTGTTTTGTTTTAATTTCAGGCAGAGTTGGCCACCACACAAGAAAAATGAAGTAAGTATAGTCTCAAAGCATATATTTCAAAGTATAGGGGTTACAGTTAAATTCAGTACCAGTATAAACTAATAATTCTGGAAAAGGCAAACTTGTTTCTTTTATAAATTATAAGGAATACTCATGGATCTTTCATAGCACATGGGGTGTTTTTAAACAGTTCTGTGTCAAGCTCAGTTTATTCACTGAGAACTTTGTCTTGGATATCAGGAAGAATAAGGCCAGAATTTCTCCTATGACATGGGAGAAGTGGTTTTGCTTAAAGAAGATTTGGGCTTCTGGGGATTTTTTTGGCTTAAGCTGACCTAGAAGTTTCACTTTCAGACAACTCTGAGTCTACATTTACTTGAAGGAATAAGGAAGGTTTCCATCTCCTGAGAGTTTCTGACTATTTTAGGTCAAGATGCATTATGGGGCATCCACCACACATCTTGTCTGTAAATAATAGCTGCATTTTAATTACAAGACTTTAAAAATTATTTGGTGCTGCATGAAGACAAAACAACAGCCCAACATTTTAGAGGGAAGTGACAGTGTAGGTATCAGAGTCCTTGTACACTCAAAATTCACCAATGTCCAAATTCTGTTTTGTAAAACATTCTTAAGAACTGTGCTATAATGTGTTGCTAATTTCTTTTTTTTTTGTTGTTTTTTTTGGCTCCCCAGGAAGAAGAAGACAGTAAGTATTTCTACAGTGATTTTCCAAACTTGAAATCTTTTTGTCTTACTTCTAAAAAAAATAAAAAGGAAATGATTTCAGAGTTGTTTCCTTAGAGCCATTTCAAAAGTCAGGTGCTACCTTGGTAGGCTGTAGAATTCTTATGAAGTGCCTCAAGCAGATTTATATATCAAAGCCACAAACCTCAGGAAATCAATAGCTAATAGCTTCCTTCAGCCAGCCAGTTACCAGCCAGCAGGATTTCTTATTTTGAAATACATTACATTAGAGAGATTTGTGTTCTGCACACAGCATCAAACAGCTGGAAACAGAAACCTGGTGTCTCCCAGTTCCCAGTAAACCCTGCTGGCACCAGGCTCTGTGCAAACTTATTCACTTTTATGAGCAGAAGCAGAACTTCTTTCATGTACCAACAGTGTTTATAAATTACTGCAGAATGCTGATTTCTAAAATGAAGTTGGTAAAGTGACTCCATAACAGAAGCAGGACATTTGGCCAACTCTCTGTGAATTACCACTGCCCCTAAGCCTCCATAAAGAATAAGGTTATTTTAGCTGTGCAGAGCACAGTTAACCTGTCCCACTCTTACTGCTAGTTCAGGTCTGAGGACACTGCAGAAAGAAAATGTTTTATTTCAAGCTGGGAGAAATCTCAGAAAGATGTTCAAAAAGGTGATCTCAAACCTGCTATTTAGAAGCAATGTGACAGAAAATATGTACCACCTTCAGCTTTGCTGCAGTTAAGGTACCTGAATTGTGGCTTATCCAAAACAGAAGTTAGAAAATGTAAATGTTGCTCAAGCCTGTTCCAGTTTATTTTTAATTTTAACACCTACTTTTAAGTTCTCGGCTGACCATATGAGTTTACAATCTCTAACTAACACACCAAGGACTGTTTGTTGCATTACGTTTATCTAATTAAACAGCAGTGAGTTGGCAGAATTTCTTCATTCTACTTCATTTAAGAATATCTCACGTAAGATTTAAGTTTCCTCCTCTTCCTCTCCACAGCTGCCCCCCAAAGACCAGTGCCACAGCTGTCCTTGCCCCCACACAGCTCCAACGCATTCCCACCCAAATCCATCAAGCCTCCACCTAAGCCAGGATCCAACAGTATTCCTGCTGCAGAAAGGTTTGTTTCACCATGACTGGTCATTCCTTTTGAATCTGAATCTCTTGGCAGTTCAGCAAATACCAGCATGAGTGTGGCTGCAGGGTTCTCAGGCACACCAGGTAACCACGTGGAGTAGTTCATTACTCAGACTGTGCCCTTGCCTCTACGAAATGCTCATTAGTGCTGTTCCTGCTATCCAGGAGAATCCTTCATAGAACTGAAGCTCTGCATCAGTGGAGCAGAGAGTGTACATCAGGCAACCAAGAAAAAACCATGAATCTCTCTGTTTTATGGCAAGGAAGTATTTTAGACCCTACATGGTACAAGGCTTCCATTCTTGAGACATCTCTCCTGTTGCCTGCAGGATCCATAAGAATGACAAGTCCTTTTGGAAAGGGGTCATCTACAAAACCAGGCAGGATGTAGGACAGAGGGGTTCTGCACATTCTAGGAGCTTAAGTGTTAGAGCTGCAACTCCTCACACTTCAAATCTAAAAAACCCCACAACCCTGTTTGTCTGGAGCTGAATCTGAAAGAATTTCACCTCCCTTTTACTAAATTTTACTCTAACGGTTGATAATTCCTATTTAAAATTGTGAACCTTGCTGCAGTTTTTTCCTGGCTTCAACTTAAAAATATTTGATTTTTATGCCTTCATTTGCTAAACAGAAGAGCCCCTAATTAAATTTTGATTTCTGATGTGGCATGCAACAGACTTAGACTTTGATGAGTTAGAGTGGTCTCCTTAAGTCCATGTCTGATGCCCATTTCCAAATCTCTGTATTCTTTTAATGGCTCTTTGATGAATTCCTCACATTTACCATCATTCTCTGGACCTGCTGACACCCAAGCAAAGCAAATATTGCAGTAGCAATAGCAAGGTCATATGCAAATTGAACTATTCCTGTGATGAGCACTTCTGCTTATATTCAAAGAGCATTGCGAAATTTTGCTGTAGCAGAGGCCCCCAGTTTGACTGATTCTCTCCCATACATCAAGTCATGATAGGGTGTTTTTATTCTGCAAACAAAATCAGCATATTTATCTCAGAGCCTTTTCAGCAGCTCATTTAATTAGAAGAGAAATATGAACAGTAAAGGAAAGGAGTGCAGGCCATTTGTTCTCAATTAGGTGAAGAAACCAAAAATAATAACAAAAATTGAAGAGTGGGACTCCATTTTGAGCAGTTTTGGGTGTGGGTTGAGGTTGGCAGAGACTTCTGGATGTCTTCTGGTCCAACGCCCTACCCAAGCAAGGTCACCTTGAACAGGCTGCTTGGTACCATGGCCAGATGGCATTTGAATGTCTCCAAGGAAAGAGGAAGATCCCACAACATTCTTAGCAACCTGCTGCAGTGCTTGGTTGCCTTGACATTAAAAAATGTTTCCTGATGTTCAGAGGGAACTTCTGAGTTTCAGTTTGTTCCCACTGCCTCTGGTCTTGTCAGCAATGGAGAGAGCCTGGCTCTCCCTTCAGGTATTTACGTGCTCTATAAGATCCCTCCTGAGCCTTGTCAGCTTCCCAGCTCCCTCAGCCTTTCCTCATGTGGGAGATGCCCCAGTGGCCCTTCCCAGCTTGCAACATAAATGTGAAACTGCATTTTTATCAACAATGTTACAGAAGCTGCAAGAAAAATAACTCTATAAGTGGAACCCCACAGCGAGCAATGTCTAGCGAGCTGCTCCCTGGGCTTCCTGCTCTGGGGGAAGGACCGAGGCATTCCCTGGGAAAACTCAGCAAGCTGAAGGACTTCTCTGCTCTGATCCTGGTCCAGGAGTCTTGGTGGCCTTGGCTGATTACCTTATTCCCAGACACTGAGCTCCAGGTAAACTTCAAGGTGGATCCACTTACACCAAAAGAAGGAAAGAAAAACAAAAAGAAGGAAAGAGAAGGCTCTCCTCACCCTGCACAGATCTCAAAGGGCTCTCACATTCTATAAAACAGGCACAAGGTCCAGATCAGGTGATCAGAGCACAGAAATGTAGAGAAATGCTGTATTTATACTGACTACTCATTTCTCTTTTAGTAGTGCTAGAAACCTGTCTACAACTGGCTCACTACCACCACGCTTCCATCCAGGTTTGTATCCTGCATTCTTACTTTTTTTCTTTTTTAAGTGAATGAAAGTTGAAGGGTCGTTTCAGTGCAGTCAATACAGTAGCTTTTTTTTTTTCTATGGACGTTTCTGCTTGGATTGTGAACAGAAAACCATCGAGTTCCTGAAAGGCATCTTGTGTACCTTCCTTAGTCTGAATCAATGATTTTGGGCTTTTTTTCCTCATGAAGTTTGGGCTTCCTGCCTAGTTAAACCAGTGTCAAAACTTCATATAACCATCCTTTTCTATACAGTACTGAGAGCTGAGGTATGCAAATCACTGTGGTATGCTAATACTCCCAAAAAAGGGTAGCAAATGCTTTTCATGTGAAATATGCTCCATATTTATCTGGTAAGAAAAAAAAAATAAAGAAAACTTCGACATCAATTGCTTTACAAGTAATTTTTTGCATATAGTAACAGCTGTCAGTGTCCTACAGTGACATTTTTTACTTTCTAATTGCTGAGAAGGCAAGGATTGCAAAGAGACAACATTACTTCTGTCTCTAAAGAAACCAAGTTGCTCTCAAGTGAATAACTGTGGTACAGAAACTGATAAAATGTCACCTCTATTTCAAGTTCATCTGTTCTTATGGAAATCTGAACTGCAAGAGCTCAGTTAAAGCCCCTGTGCACCAAGGATGAAATTATGCAAAGAAGCTGGTTCTCATAGAGAAGCCTAAATCTGATTTCAAATCAATTCCAAATGTCTCAGTAGCAGGGAGATGCAAATACTTCATGCTTCATAAAATCAAGATCCTACAGCCCGGATGCACAGATGAAATTATTTTCCTGGTTTTAACATTGTTTTTCTACTTTTGTGTCTTTGAAGGCAGCAACAGCAGATCTCCTTCAAGAGGCCCAGGTGACATGAGACCTCCACTGCCAATTCCTAGCAGGCAGAATGTTCACCAGACAAACACGGAGGAAGATGAGGTACAAAACATGAACCAGAACTGTAACGACAGCAAATTTTCTGGTTTTGAGAGAGAACATCTTTCAAAGTTGTTCTTCTAGTCAGTAGCCACTGTCAGGATGCTACTGAGTGCTTTCAGTTTCCTTTTCTGTGTCAAACTGTAGTGCCTTACTTTGTCCTCACCAACAAAAACAGCAATTGATAAACCCCAATAGAACAAAATTAGAAAAATACTTGGTTGCTGGGTTACTTGTTTTGCACAACTGCCTTCAAGTAGCATTAGATTTTCAGTTCTCCTTCCACAAAACTTTGATGAGTGAAGGACTCATTCTTTTAAGTGCATTTTTCCTTCACATTTACTTAAATAAAACAAGTTTAGAGCAAACCACTTGTGGTGGTAACACTGGGCAGCCATACACATTATATTCACAGGAAGTCTGCATTATTGTCTCAGATGATAGCTAAAAACAAACAGACAAACAAAGGCAAAGGATGCCTTTGTGCCTAGTGTCCAGGTAGAAAAAAGAGAACATGCCACTTAAAATCTTTTACTGAAAATATTTGAAAATATCTGTTTTCTTCTCTTACTTGCAGGGGCATTATAGCTAGATCTGTAATATTTTCAAATTTATTGCAGTGAGCAGATAATTTAAAGCGATTTAGCACCACTTTCCAGCAGCTGGAGCACTTACAGCAGTATGATCCCTGAAACTCATACCCTCAGAGCTTCTGCACATGGACCCAAATATCCCTCACACTGAGATTTCTCTCACTTATTTGCGTGTTGCCATTCCCTGGCAGCTGACTCTGTCCCTGTGCTGTCCCCCAGCCCCAGGGCTCTCTGAAGGATGAGTGGTACGTGGCTTTCGTCAGCCGGCCCGAGGCAGAGGCAGCGCTCCGCAGGATAAACAAGGTACCTGCCAAGGGCTGGGCATCCCACACCCTTCTAGGCCATAGAGACCAGCACAATGAAGAACAGGTTCAAACAAGGCTTATCTGTGCATGTGGAAATAAATTAAAACCATAAAGATGAATAGAGTTACATCTCATTGCTGTGGGAGTTGTGGTTGCTCTGTGCTGCCTCGCAGCACGTGCCATGAGCTGAAGATGGCACCTGCACCACGCCAGGGACTCCAGTACTAAAGTCCAGCTTATGAAGTCCCCTTCAGTGCCTTTAAGAAAGGGATTTCCATGGAAGACTTGTCAAAATACATCTGAAATTAAGAAAAGCAGAGAGAGTGATACGGTATCACTGCCTTTACCTAAGTTACACAATGTCGATATTTTAAGCTGTCTATAAATACATCACATAGGAACTTTGATGGGCACTTAGCAGAAATGAACTTCTGCTTACAGTGATGTGAGGTTTGGTCTTTGATATTTTACTTCCTCCTTTAATGGAATCTCGCTCTCATTTAACATCATTCCTACCTTCCCTAGAAATCTGCTTTTGGAACTGAGAGGAAAATTTTAAGTAGCAAACTGAAAGATAACACATTTGTCAAATGACCTGAATGCTTTAATAGTGCAGTTTCTCTTATCAGAAAGGAAAAAGATTTCAGAAAAAAAACCCACTTGAAAGCAGGAGTGCTGTAGGTAAGGTTGTTACACTGATCAAACCCAGAAGTGTCTGCTATTTGTCATCTTTCATTTTTTCATGTTTCAGGATGGAACTTTCCTGGTGAGAGACAGCTCACGCAAAACTGTTACTCACCCATATGTACTGATGGTGCTGTACAGAGACAAAGTGTACAACATCCAGATCCGGTACCAGGAGCAGGACCACTTGTATTTGTTAGGAACCAGCTTGAAAGGAAAAGAGGTACTATATTTTGTTATATTTGTTATATTTGTTAGGAACCACCCTAAAAGGAAAAGAGGTACACTGTTTCTCTTCATTCTAAGGGATCTCCTGCCTCATTCCTAAGTGTCAGGTGACTGTTCTCCTGGGGTGGAATTCTGCTTGTTGTCTTAGAGTTATTCATGGGAGAATGTTGTTATTGCTGGAAGTAGAATCAGGTTGTGCTGTTTGCACTCAGGGAATGAAGGGGTGGCCTTAGAGCACTGCCCTTAGAAATCCATGTACCTGGTTAGGGAATGCTTGTTTACCACTGAGATACCAGATAAGGGAAATGCAGAGCTGAGAGCTAATCCATACCTGCCAAGTAACAGCTTTGCTCCCAGACCTGTGGCCCAGCCCCAGCCAGCAGCACTGTGTGGGTTTGCTGGCACCAGACAGACTGGTCAGCACACTCCTGGCAGTTCTGATGGAGACAGAACCCCCTGAACTGATCAGCCAACTCTGAACTCCCAAGTGCAGTCATCACATCAAGCAGATTGACAACATCAAGTATTAAACAGACCAAGACTACATTAATTAATTATACAACATGGCAGCAGCTTATACACAGAGTTACTGAGCTGCAGATCATGGCAGGAATGAGAGCAGTTGATCTGGTGGTATTTACTAGACCTTATATATTTTTATAATACTGATAAATATTTAGAATTTTAAAAAACCCTTTTGTTCCTACTGGTTACTAATAATTCTGACATTTTGGCCTTAGCCTTCTCATTTTTTCCATCCCACAGGAATTTTCTTCTGTAGCAGATATCATTGACCACTTTCAAAGAACACCTCTTCTTCTGATTGATGGAAAAGACAGAGGTTCAAGAAACCAGTGCATGTTAAAATACGCTGCAGGACATATTTAAATGAAACCTTAGAGAAGATCACATATGGTACTGAAGCCTCCTGAAGTTTGTAAACCTCAAGATATTTCCCTTTTCAGCAAACTAAAGTAATGAATTCATTAAAATTCATAATTTCAAAGAAAAAGGACTATGTTATTTTTAAATTAGGCCTTAAATACAGTACTCCATAAATATAATTTTCCTACAAAGTGTTTATTACTGTCCATTAATCACACAGCACATGATAATTTTTTATCTCCCAAGATATGTATATCCTCTTGAAATTTTTTCCACACCAAAATTGATGAACCATAAATAAATGTCAGTACAAGTCTCTGCTTTCACAGGAGCTCTTTTTTTGGATCAGAATTGCAGCAGCAGTTTTGTTATTTGAAGTGATACTGAGCAGGCCCAAACATTGTCAAAGCTGAGGAGTAGACAAAAGACAATAAAGCCAATTTTTCCCCCAGTAAATCTAACTATGCTCACTTCTATGAAAAGATTGTGAGTCCAGCCCAGATCTGAAAGACACACAGGTTTCAGTGGCACCAAAACCCTCCAGCCCTGGAAATGCAGCTGCCTGCCAGGATGTGGGGCTGGGTTATTCAGCTGTGAATAACACTGGGTTATTCAGTGTTTGTTCACACTTTTCCAGGAAAACACCACACCGACAGACAGCACATCCTCTCTGCCAGGCCACTGAGGATTCCATGCCACTGCTGGAGCCTTGTATCTCCTACAATTCTCCAACCTCACTCAGAAAGAAGCTTCTCTCCACACAGGCCTCTCTTCAGCTGTGTCTTTCTGACTGAACCAAGGGATGACATTTTTACAAGGAGCTCATCAATAATTCTGTTACCATGTGATCCTTAAGTGGCAGAACCCCCCCAGACCTCTTAGAAAGCACACAGAGTCAGGCCAAACTTAGTTCCTCCTGCACAACTGCTTTCTGTTTTACCATATTTTTAAAAGAAAACTGGGGACATTCACAGTTCAAAAATACAAGTTGCAGTTGATTTATCCAACTCGTTGCCCTGGGTTTCAATTTCCTTTGTGTTCTGATGAGACCTTGGTTTGATAATCATGACAGACTTGGTCACACTTTTTCTCCTTTAAAGCCATTTGTGTCTATAGCAGTTAAAACACTGAAACCAAAATTCAAGGTAGAAAATTCCTTCCATGCAATCTGTAAAGCTTCCCAGATAACACAATCAGATTTCACAAACTGTTTTACTTATAGACATATGTTTTGTAAATGTTCCTTTCTAAGATGTTTAGCTAAGAGCTGGAATTCAAAGTTAGCAAAGTTCATTCCCATGCAACTGTGAGTCCAAAAATAAAGATGAAAAATAAAATTTTAAAAATTCTTGATCTGACAAAAGCTGCTTCTAGCCCAATATTTTTAAAAACTCATTACTAATCTGGTGAAAGAAAAGTCAGTTCTATCTTTTTCAAAAATGTTAAAATTAAGAACAACATCCCCCATATCACCACTGACACTTGTGAGCTGTAATTCTATTCCATTGCCCTGCCTTGAAAAATCTGACAACGCAGAAACACATCCTATGGAATTGTGTTTTATTAATTTTAAATCATCTCACCAGTGAAAGAGAAATAAAATATAAACCAGCATAACAAATTCTAACACTGCATATTTTTTTAAGTAGAATAAATCTCCATTTGATTATTCAGATAAGTATATTTGGTGTAAGAATAAAAATACATCTCAACATTCAAACCTGTCCACAAGTAAAGTACAACTGAATGTTAATTGTAATGAACTACATGAAAATAGTGGCTGTGCAAATTTTGGGCCAAGAAGATTTCAGGATAGAGTATTTCAGCCACCAACTCCTCCCTATTTTTGTAACAAGTTGCATTAGAGAGTCATTACTGCTCTACTTTTGGAATGAAAAGTACTTCTGGTTTTCCAGAAGTAATCTGCTCTTTGACCTCTTCCTCAGCAACATTTTTAAGACGAGGAAGGCAGCTCAAAAGACAAGTTGCAGTTCCTCCTTCACTGACAGTTTCTTATCCTGTTGCCTGGAGCACAGCTGAGATAAGAGAACAATGACTTGAAGCAATTTTCAAATCTTTTGTTACTGTTCCAACACGTTTTTGTTTAAAAGGAGAAAACCACGTGAAAAACTTCATGCCCTGACCTTTTTAATTAATTACATCAGTCTTTCCGGCCCTAGTGGGCTTAATCTGGGAAATGTGGGTTGAAAAACCCCTCTTAGAACCAATAACCTACTTTTTTTTTTTTTTTCCATTCCACATGTTTAGCTTAAAATAAAAGTAGTCTAACTGCAGGAAACCATGCTATCATTGTACAGTTCAAACTTAATTAAAAGAAAGAAGAGGAAGATGAAGAAGAAAGAAGAGGAAGAAGCAGCAGCTTCAGCAGTATTAATAGAAGACAATACATGAAAATGGATGTTACTTAATCTGTCAAACTCCAAGTGTTTTCTTCAGCTTCTCTTAAATTTTGGGCCTTCACAGGACGGTTGAAATTCAAAATAAGGTCACAAAGCAGTAGCTGGCTTTCCACTGAAAGACAAAGGGCAGTGCATCAGCATGGTGTTTATTGAATGGCAGTGAATGGTAATCTACATTCAGCATCATTTCATGGTCATCTATCAACTCATTCCAAAAGTTGAAGGATTGCCTTGTTTTGCTTACTTCGAGATGGTTAAATCCAGTTTGGTGTTAGCATATTGGTAATATTTGCATGAGAAGACTCTCAGTGTTCCCACAAAGGAATAACTGATCACCTACCAGGTGTTTCCCAAGGTTAACTGCCACGATTCCATTGCTCTGTAACTGCTCTGTTTCATTCATTTTTCAAAACACAACAGCAAATCTTCATTACATTAAAACCCAGTTACCTGACATAGAAAACCAGGCCATTCACAACTGCACACTCTTAGAACAATGTCTTAAACAATTTCTTGTTTAAGAACTTGGAACTTGGATGATGAAGTCAGAATTACCATTTATTTTCTTCAGCTCACTGGACATTGTGTCAACACTTTTAATCGCAGCCTCAAGGTTAAACTGCCCATCAGAATTTTTGACCACCTGTATGAAATAGGAACAAAACATGACTGGCAGGGTATGTATGATCCACAAACTCATTGATCCAGACAATCATAATAATAATAATGAAATTTGTTCTTTCATTTTCTTAAATAACATTTTAACTAAAACTTCCCCCAGTTTATAATTATCCACTTGGACATGGCAAATTACAACCACAGAAGGTGAGTACTAAACACTCAGGTTGGGGGTTTTTTTTCTGTCACTTTTCTCTTATACAAACAATGGCAATGAAATTAATCATGTCTACAATTTCCGATCCTCATCATTTTTCATGTTTGTTTTCGACCAACCTTTTCCTATGGAAAATTAATCGAGAATAATCATTCAGCCACAAGATGGAGCTACAGTGACATTAACGTGAAGCACACACCTGGTCGCTATTAGCACTGAGTGTTAATGAACTTGCCAAAACATGGCCAGAAACGTTTGTAATTAGTTTATAATCAACATCTTTTTGCCTGCTTTAGAAATTGTATTCTCTGCCTTTAACATTTAATTAAAAACCAATAAAAATCTAGAGACAAGATTAGAAACCATTTGAAATGAAATGTAATTTGAATTTTCAAATGTATACTATACTCCTTTTTTGGAATTTCTTTTCGTTATGAAAAATTTCAAAGAGAAACACGCATAGCACAATTTCTGGCCTAGTTTTAAGCTATCTACTTATCATTCAGAAATTCTAAACATAAAATCTGGAAAAATTCTGTGTGATTCATAAATAATGTTCTTTATGTAGAAAACCTCAGCACATTAAGAAGCATGACCAAAAAAATTAACATACATTTAACACAGATTCTTTGTCCAAGTCTCTTTTCCCTTCAGTCAGTGGCTTTATGTTGAGTTCATCAGTCAGGGACAAGGATCCTAAAAAGACAACCCCCAAATTATTAAAGATTAGTATGTATAAAATATATAAATGTATATATCTCACATAAAATATATCATAGCACTTAAAAATGTAATAACTTGACCTTATTTTCATTAGTGTTATTTGAATGTGGTGTCTAAGAGGTCAAACAGTTTTAATTCTTCTTGAGGAAGAATCAAAAGCTTGGATTTTATTTATTTTACTTTCTTTTAGTGACAGGGTTTCAGAATTTTTTCAGGAGTTCAGTGTGGAATTACTAACAGTGAATAAGTGTATGTGTAAGGGTAATGAAGAATTCCTCAAACATATTCCTGTATTTTTTTAATTGAAAACTTTCTGAGAGATTTAAAAAGGCATTGCAATTGTTTTCTAACATCAGTTTATGGAAGGACAATCTAAAGCACACACAAAAAAAGTCAAGTGTTGATTGTCTGGTGTGGTGCCTCTCCCCCCTGACCCTGACCCCTCTGCCCAGGCCACACCATGATCCGAGGTTCTTTAAGAGACCTTCAAACTCTCCTTTGGCACTGTCTGTTGGTCAGTAACAGAGCTGAGATAAAATACCAGATCCCCGGGCTTGTTCTTCCCCCATCCTTCCTGCTCGGCTCTCCTTGCACGTCAGGACACCTTCGGGCACGTTGAGGTGTGTGACAGTCCCTGGAAAGCTGTTTCAACATTAAAAAAAGGGGGAAAGGTGAGAGGGGTTCTTTCACCCTGGGGTGTTTTCAGACGGGGTGCAGTGCCATGAGGAAGAGGGTGCTCAGCTCTAGGGCAGACACACAGTCAGTGGGGCCCCTTTGAGTGCCCTCCAAAAAGGCCCTCGGTGAGGGCACAGCTCCCTTGGGCTCCTGTGACTCACTGCCCTGCACAGGGTGAAGCCCCTGCACAGGAGACAGTCCTCCAAAACTTCTCCAACATGAGTGGTAAAATGGTTTATGTTGGAAGGCACCATAGAGGTAATTGGTCCCAACCCCTTGCCATGGGCAGGAAACACCTTCCACTGGGCCAGGCTGCTTCAAGCCCTGTACAGCCTGGCCTGGAACACTTGGAGGATTCCATGCCTCAGCCCACAACTGGAATTTTGTATCTCCTAGAATTCTCTAACTTCACTCAGAAAGAAGCTTCTCTCCACACAGACCTCTCTCCAGCTGTGTCTTTCTGACCTAACCAAGCAATCACATTTTGGTGGGGGCTGCAGGCAGCAGGAGCACAGCTCTTTCCCCCAGCAGTGAGGACACTGCTGTTAACACAGCCAAGATGAGCTGGTCCCTCACTGCCAGCAGCCCTCCCAGCAGGAGGATGTGCAGACCCCCCACACGGGCAGCCCCAGGCCTTCGCTGCCTCCTGCTTCTCTCAGCAAGGAAAGTCCCGTGGTGTGTCCCTCTTCCAGGACGTGAGAGGTCAGCAGGTTGCAAGAGTCCTGGGGGAGTCACAATTTTAGGAGTGGGTGGTAAAAAGTAACTGCAAATGCTGCAAGAGCTGAAGAAGAAATGGAGAAGAGAGGACTGAGGTGCCAACGGGGGGTGGTGAATGGTGAACGAATTTCCTGTTGTCCTTTGAGGCCCTGCCTGTGGAGAGCTTATTGTGTCTTGCAGCTACTAATTTATAAACAGTTTCTTTTTGTCATCAGCTTAAATTCATATGGAGTGTAGTAAGCTATACCATCTGAGCAAAGCTTAATGATGAACCTAAATCCATGGAAGCCAAGAGAGGCACTTTACTAGACAGATTTATCCGTTTAGACCATGCTCAGTGTTAATTTAGCAATGAACACTGCCCTCAGGTGCACATACCTGACTTGAGTTGGAATCAAGCAAAGCTGCTAACTAATGACCTGGGCTTGGGAACTGCTCATTTCTTCCCCAGTGTGTGCTGTAGTGCTTAAAGCCAGGGACACCAAGCAGGGCAATGGCTGTCAGCACTTTTCTTTAATTTACTGGAACCACTTTTCCTGCTGCTCAGCACTCATCTGTATTTTGAACTTGCTGTTTGGCACCAGTGGAGGACAAATTACCAGCACCTCAGAGGAGAGTGGAATTACTTGGATGTGCAGTAGAGAACAGATGGACAGGGTGTGCCTGGGATGTGCTTTCATGATATTTCTTCTTTAAAACAAAGCATTCTAAATGTATTGCTTTGTGACTGCGGGGGAAGCTGAATTGCAACTCAGAACAGCATTTCCTGGTCTGGCACAATTAAACTGTGAATCAAAGAGAAAACATGATATGCTGCTTGCGTTGAGGGGCTTTCTGGAGATGAGAAACGCAGAGCAGGAAACCCTTCACACATGCACTAATTCCTGTACTACAGTCTTTCAGTTTACAACCTCTTGCAAGCACCCCAGTGCAAACAATTTAGCTGTGCCCTTTCTGTGGGCCTCTAAGGAAAAAGTGCAGCTGAAGCTGCTGATTTTCTGGTAGAATACAAAATATAGCTGTGTACAAAAGGACATGCAAGGTGGTTTTATATATCTTCTATATACAAAAGAGCCTACAAAAGTTTATATAAATATAGATACAAAAAAGAAAAATGGTATCCTAGCAAGGTCCTGAAATTATTTGTGTCAGTAGAAGGAGCAGTTATTTGCATCACTAACCTGTAAAGCAGAATGCTTCCACTGATAAACCCTTGTTTCTGTCAGTTTACTTTCTACATTTGGATGTTTTTTCCACATCCTGTAAATAATCTATCACTTCGTACTTAAATTCTTCTGTAAACTAACAGTAGAAGGAAAAACAGGATATTGGAATGACCAGAAAAATTAGATTCAAAATATGTACAACAAACTGAGTTGCCAGAACTAACTGGACAAATCAAATAGAGTGGTTTTTAAAGGCAGGGCCTTTCTAAAAATAATCTTCAATAATGTGAGGTATTAACCAGCAAAGTGACCAACAGTGCAGGAGATTGACTGTACCTGGCATTTTTTTTTAAGAAGGAAAAAAGAGAGAAAGAGAGATTTAATTTCTACTCTCAAACTTACTTGGAACTGAAACACTTTCTGGATTTTCTTTATGAGGCAATATTTCAAACTGAAACACTGAAATTACAGGTTTAAATTATTAAGTTATATCTCTACGAGGAGCGTTCTCGTAGGTGTTGCTAGCAATTTCACAACAGCATTTCAGTTTATGAGCTGCAGTTTGCTCTTTGCCTGAAGTAAACCCACAGGTTTATGTGCAAAGACACCCAGAGCTGAAGCTGGCTGCACCTCTCTTTAATCACGGGCTGCTCTGTGGGACTTCAACACACAAAACCCCTCTGTCCCCGGAGGCTTTCGGACAATACATTCGGTTATGGCAGGTGAAGCAGGTGAAGCTGTCCAGACACTTTTATGAATCCCTGATAAAGACAGAATTATGACCAAACCAGCTCTCTAAGGAGGGGAAAAGATCAGGAAGACACAAAATATATTTCAGGGTGCAGAACTAGGGTTATGATGTGAATCAGCAGGCATTGCAGGCAGCTAAAACAGGCAGATCAATCTACAGAACTGCCTTCCTCACCCCTGCAGTAAAATTACCTTGAGTATAACTTCAGGCAAAATAAAACAGTTAAATACATAAGCACTGGACAGGAGAGTTTGAAAACAAAGGAGATACAAAATTATTTTCCTGTGTAATCAGAGATGAAGCAGGAAGAGAGAAACCATGATCTTGTATTGTATCTTATGGTTACAAAGATGTTTTAAAGCAATTGTTCTAGTGGGAAGTAGAAAGAAAATGTATTGACTTCAAAATCAAACAATATTTTAGTGAGCAGTTTATAAACATTAAGAGAGTCTGTCTTTTAAGGAAGTCATTTTTATGCCCCTGCAGTAACAGATGAGACATAAGGAAATCACAGAATAACCAAGGTTGAAAGAGACCTTCAGGTTCATCTAATCCTATCATCTACCACCATAATCACCCTTAAACCATATCCCCAAGTGCCTTGTAAACTTTTACTGAAAATATTACATTTGCTGTTACTTTGAAGGCTTTAGCTTTCATAAAAAATTCCCTTGTGGGTCTAATAGGAGAGTTTAAAGTTTCAATGCATGTTATTAAACTTTCACATGAGCAGCTTTGACAAAAGAGAAACTGATTTTTTACCATTGCCCGAGTATAAAAATTTTTAATCCAGATTGCACGGGAAAGTCAAATAGTAACCAAACCAATACACACAAAATACCATGCAACCTTGGCAAATAGCAGTAATTTCTGATAAAATAATGTATTTCATAAGCTCTGGAGCACATGTCAAATTTTAAGTGATGAAAACTGGTAAATGCTGAAGGCCAAAAAAAAGCTTGACCAGATCATGGTACAAAGATAGTAAAGCAAAAACCAGACTTTGTCTTTAAAAGTCACAATCCAAGTAGTTGAGGCAAAGAGAGGCAGGTGGAAAAGAGTGTTAAGCAAATGGCCTTGCCTTAATACATGCTTGTGAAATAGGAAGAGTAAACCCTGAGTTAAAAAATATTTTTGTGGCATAGTAAAATGGGTGAAACCTGTTTGCTTGAGTTCTCAGCCAGAAAACTTCAAGAAATTATGTAGCACATAATGTCACATTATGTTTCATTATGCAACACATGACACAATTTCCTGAGAATGTTTTAAAAATACCTGATTAAGAAAATATTAAAATCACTGGTATTGTACCTACAGAATGAAAACCCCTGCAGCCTTTCATGGCAGAAATGTAATTATTTAAACAATAAATAGCATCACCTTCTGCTTTGTAGATAGTCTGGAAGGTCTCCACTTGGTGATCTGGAAAGTTTTTTATGTGTAGTAATATGGATATAAAATATGAGTAATAGGTTCTGAACAGTAGCTTTTAAGCTTTTAAGTGCTTCTTAAATGTAGTATTTAAGGTAATTATATGGCCTGTTAAAGATTGGAATATTCAATAAGTGACGATAAGTGCACATCTAATGCTAATACAGATGGAACTGTGTGCAGCAACTGCTTAGCTGGTATAAATATCTTCTATGCAAAACTTCAGGTGTATTTCCTGCAGCTCATTCATGTATAGCATTTGTGCTGCTCAATTTTTTAGTAAAGTGAGGTAACTAGGTGCAGAGTTTTTTGAAAGATGAACAGTAAATATCAATTATATTCTGGTGGGATAATTTGGGCAGTTAATCATAAATGTTATTTTTAGTGGACCTTTGGGAGATTCACAAATATTTTTGCTTTCTTCATAGTCCGTACATCATGGAAAGGGAGAGCTACTGGTGAAAGCTTGGCATGCAAATTCTGAGCCACTGGAATTTGGAAGCACAACTGGTCTTGCACTGGTTTTTAAAGTGAAATTCAGATACATTCATGAGTTGAGTGGAAGATTTTCAATAAGCATTTAGAAATTCCTCATGCTTTCTGGATTTCACAATAGAATTGATTTCTGATGCTATCAAATATGTTTCCAGCTCATAATAAACCCATTGAAGTGACACAGGGCTTGACAGCAATTGTGAACCTTCACCTGTTCACATGCATCTCTCTAGAGCCATAGAATTGTGTCTGCTTCTAGTTCTCATGGACACTCACATCTACATCTCTACATCCTTTCACACCAAATGCCATTCAAAAATATTTTGTTCACCCACCTAGGGAAAGTAAGTTTATAAAGCAAGGAATTGTGAAATTGTCTCCAGAGCCCAAGAAATCAGTTAATCCAGTTTGCCTTTTGGAAAACACTGAGCCCTTTTGGCTGAGATGACATTGCTTACAGATATTTCACCACAGCTGTTTTATCTTCCTAGATTTTCACAGCAGTAACAACATAGTGCCTGAAATACTGCAGAGAGAAATAAGGGAGTGTGCTAATACCAGTAAGTTTTCATCTGCTACACTGCAAATTATCCCTTCTTCATTTAAATGAATTTAATACCAAAAACTGTAATGGTTAGAGACATGATGTAGATATTACAGCTTGTATTAGCTGCTTCTATTGTAATTATCCATATTATTTTTCATTTGCCAGCCTGCATACATTACTACATGAAATACCCTATAAACATTAGAGGTACAGAAATGAGAATTGAACAAAACAATAGCATTCTGCTCAGGGAAATGGTGTTATCATTTTGAAATTACAGGCTTGATTACTTTTGTTACTCTATCAGAAGACTTCTTTTTGATTAATTCATTAAATGGCCAGGAGGAGGCACAACAAAACATCCTGAACCAATTCCTGTCTTGGCTGTTTGAACGGGCATTTCGCTGTAGCTACGGCTTTTTAGAAATTCTTTATTTATTTCCTAAATAAAGACTTCACTTTTGCAACGCTGTTCATACTCTATAAATACAACTGTGTCACAAATTCCACCTAACACACTCTCAGTATTGCAGTCTCTGAAAGATGGCAAGGTGGAACTGGAGAGCAGCAAGAGAGAAGCCGCTAGATGCCCTCGTTCCCACAATCAGAGCGTGCTAGGCAGAGGAGGGGGAAAGCAGCAACACGCTTGCCTGAACAGGCTGGTGATTGAGCCCAAATGTGAAAATGACAAGTATCTAATAGATGTCAGATAATTAATGCCACTGCCCTAAAAGCACATCGTGTTAGCTTCCCACTCAGGGAGCCTGTGATCCCAGGGGGAAGGCTGTAGCAGGGGAAGGAATACAAACACACACAGAAGTTGCTCACACTCTACTGTCAGAGTGATTATCCCTCCCGGTGCCATCCACAGGAGGGAATTCAGGCATATTCAAACAACTCAAAAGGAAGCCTTTTCCTTCTGCTGACTACAGTGACAGCTGAGAGACAGTGACAGCTGGACCTCCTCCTACTGAAGTTCTCCAGTCTTCAGCTGTGGCTTGTGCATTTATCTTGTGCAAAACCTGATGTTTGCGTGTCCTGGCTGTGCCTGTGTCTGCACAAAACCCACCAGGCGTGTACCTGGGTGAGCTGCCAAGCTGGACGTGCACACATGGAAAAGTTGCATTGTGTTCTGAAACAAATAAGCAAACTGAAATACTGGAGTTTGTTCAGATTCTTTTAGCAGAAGGGAGAACGTGTGAAATCAGTTATTTCAGCTGGAATTTAACAGCTTTTCAGCTGGGAGCAAGACTGCTCTGAAATAGCTATGACAGGAGTGAATCAGTTATTAGCTGTGATCATTTTGTGGCAGCTACTTGGCATCAAAGACTAAGACCTGTCACTGTCCCTGGAGGGATTTAACAGACATGTAGGTGTGACACTTGGGGACATGGTTTAGTGGTGGCCTTGGCAGTGCTGGGGGAATGGTTTCACTTGATGGCCTTAGAAGTTTTTCCTTCCTAAACAATTCTATGACTCTATGTTTTCAAAATTGGGACTCAGGCCCTTCTCCCTGTTGCTTCACCAAACTTGGTTTATAGCTAAGAAATTAAATAAAAATTATTGCCAAAACTATGTTTCTTTTCAAGGTCTGTCCTGTTCAGATAAATTTTACATATATATCATTGCTTTCATTTTTTATCTAATAAAAAGAATTTAAAATATACCATGAAGCTGTATGAGAAAAAGTAACCCAAAGCTCCTCAAAAAGACAAAAATAAGAATTTGGAAGACTGTTCCAGGAACAGGTTTGACAGTTGATAACTTCTCTTGTAAACTCTAAATGGGTGAAATCTCTTATGACATTACTAGATTTCTTTGGAACCACAGAGAAATAATTTTATGATAAATTAAGCACATTTAAATGCAGCAAAACGTCTATAGTTATACATAATCCCCATTTCTGTGCATTCTGATATATTAACAGTGACATCTAACCAGAGAAATATTTCACAACCCTTTTTTATTGTGCTCATTTTTCAGCAAGTTTGGAGGCCAGATAAATCATGGAGAGGGTCTGTGTAATTTGGTTTTTAGGCTGATGCTGCAGACACGCTGGAACAGCACCGCAGCACAAAGAAATGGGAGGTGCTTCCCCTTCCCACAAATAACACAGGAGCTGGATTTAGTGGTGAATAAAGGAAGTCAATCCTAACATTTTCAAAATGCCTGAACAAGAAATAGCACCATATACAGATTTCACAAAGTGGAATGTGGCTGTCAAGAGTTGGTATCAGCTGACAGTGTCCTTGCCTTACGAATCCAGGCACCCTTTCAGTGCCCTCGCCTCCTTGTTCCCCTGCACATGATGGACCTGTGATCACTCCAGCAGGGTGAGAAACAGATTCCAGCCATCATCAGGTACAAGGTAAGGCCTGTTTGCCGTGCCAGCTGCCTCTCTGCTTTCTGTGCCTATATCAGCTGTGTGCTGACACCAAGAAACTCACAAAACGTGTTTTCTGCTGGAGGCACTACACAGCTGACATCAGTAAAAGGTTCCACAAAAGCTTTTTCTTCAGGTTCAAATCCAGAGCTAATTAATACCTACACACTGTGCCTTCTACCTTCATCATAGATAGTCTAAAATCCAGACTGTCTGGATCCTGTGCAGAATTGCATATTATATAAGTGCTTGCAATCAAAATACCCTATTCCAGCCCCGCAGATGCTTTAGTTGCCCCTCAGCAGCCGACAAGATAATTTCCTGGACTTTTATAAACTTACATTGTGAGACTTTCTCCCTTGACATCCCAGGTATACTTTCTGAGAGTGTGGCAAAATATTTAAGTAAAAGGGTGCTCTGTTTGCTGTCTGTTGCAGCCAGGCAAGACTTGCTTCCCAAAATTAGTTTACTCAGTAGCGACCCTGAGCAGCAGCAGGAATGAGCTCCCTGACAGGGTCAGTCAGCTTTGCTGACAGCACATCCCAAAAGAGTGGATGTGCCTGTGGAGCTGTGCACCCCAGACATTTGCAGATCCAGGCACTCTGATGTGGCTGCAAGGACTGAAATCACTTGGCCGAAGTTCCCCCCTTTTCTGCTGGGCTCCCACTGAAGGTGCAGAAACAACAGAGACAACATGTTTACAAAGCACTGGATTAGGCTCTGTACAAACCAAGAAAGTAAAGATGGCCCATTGAAAGTGGAGCTTTGCAAGCTGATTTAACAGGTTATTTTTGTTCCTACCTTCCTCAAGAACTTGAGGAATTTGATATAGAACAGTTAGTTTAACTTTGGAGAATTCATGCACATTCACAGATAACGTAACTTGACAGGTATTACACCAATTTCCTAATCCATTCACATTATTCCTCTGCACAGTCCTCAGAAGGAACAAAATAAAGCAGGATTATTTCTTAAGGCTTAATACTTCTTAATATCTCTTTTGACATGTCTGGGACATGTAAATCACTATAAATTTCCTTCCAAAGTTAAATGAGATATACTGAAATTAAGTAAAATGGAAATGGTAAAAAAGTTCCGACATTAATTGCCAATTTATGCATAATAGTGCAGGTTTTTTGTTTCTGACAATTGTAAGAGATAACTTAAATAAGGAACCTATGAAATTGAAAACTTCTTTACCTGTGTAAATATTCACCTTTTCTGAGTGCAATATTTTATTCACAAAACCCCTCCTGTAATTTTCATTTGAATTAATATTCCTCAAAGATATTTACTTTGAATTTACACTCTTGCAATGGAGATAATAAGAAAAATAAGCAGCTACAAAATAAACTGTTCACTGCTGGTCAGGCTCCTTGCTCATGGTTGTAATTAATCTGCAGGTTTTTGTTACAGAACTGAAGAGGTTACTGTGCCTCAGAAAGAGACCCAGAGGGGTCATAAGGAGCTGTCTCTGACCTAATCCATGGGAGCACAAAAATGTTATTCAATCAGAAGTACAAAATTTTTCTTAGTGAAGATTTGAATACAACCAAAAGCTTGGCCTTGAAGGGTTAAAGTACAGTGTCATTTCACTGACAACAACAACCAAACAGTAAAAATCTTTGTGTGACTCTAAAACCAAGGAAGAAAGAAAGTAGGGACAAGATCACAGAATAAAAGGGCTCTGCTTTGGTCGGGTACATATCCCTCAGTAATATAGATAAGTCACTTTTATACCTTATCATCTGCTCAGGACTTGTGGTCTTTGGTACCTTGGTTGATACCAACAACTGATCACTGGACTTTAGGATCATTTTGGTGCTGCTGCTCTGTGCTCATCCTGACTCCACCTTAGTACTTAAGGGAAAAAATGAGGCTCCACTGAAAGTCATGAGAACATTTATTTTCTGGAGAGATGATGGCATTTTACTGCCCAAGCTTTTTATGACACCTAGGTTATATTGCTTCAGTGCCTGCTTTTTATAGCTTTCTCTTCTAGCAAGAACTTTGAGTGTAAATGTGTAAGAAATGTTTACAAAGAATCACAAAGAGAGGAATCTGGAAGTGTAAAATCCTACTCTGACTTACTTTAATCATCATATCTCATCAGAGGAACATGCATTGTGTACATATAACAAATCCTAGCCCCTTTTGCAAATCAGCCTTTGGGGTAGCAAAACTTCATCAGCTCTCTGATACTCAGTGTTTTATAACCTACTCATTGGGTTTACTCTCAAGAAGGCCATCTTTTAACTGTTACAGGTTTGGTTCTGATAACTGTACCACTGGAAAACAAAAGTGCCACAAAAAGACTCACAAATACCAGTACGCAGTCATCCCAAAATCAGAAGGTCAAAATACTTCACCAAAATGATTCATGTAAAGTTGTTTTATCACCTTTTTCTTAACAGTTTCTCTGACACAAAAACTGCTGAACATTACTGGGCAGCCTGGCCTCGGTCACTTTTTGAAAAAGCTGCCAGAAGCAACTTTCATGTCATTGTTCATTAACACTTTGATCACATTAGCAAGGATTTGTTGGCCAGTGCTGGTGCAATAAAGTATATTTTAAATGCTTTGGATGTAGAGCCTACTGTGCCTAACCAGGCTGGCATTGCCCACTCCTGAAAAGTGTTGCATGATTTACCACTTAGCCCAGGCACTTTCATTTGATTAAATCCCTCTTTTCTTGCTGCTGGGAAGCAGAATTGGCAGCAAAGAAGCATCTTTAATATTCTGTGTAGCGCAGCTCTAGAGGTCTTTGAATACATAAGTTCAAATTTTGGTTTAAAAGCTCCCTAAATTTGATTTTACTTGGCTGCAAATAGGCAACCTAAAAATGAGCAAGTAAAATATTACAGCTGATGCAGAAAAAGTTTAAATTCCCACCTACCAATGTACTTCAGTCTAAGGTGAAGCTCGACTGTGAGTCACTGGAGCATTCCCACCTGGTCTCTGTAGAGCTGCCAGATTAATGAGTCTGTCACTGGTAACCCAGGGGCTACGGGATACAGCAGCTGGGAAGTGACATAAAGTCACTTTAAATAAAGCTCTCTACACCTGTCAGGTAGTTAAAACTTTTGGACAGTGCAAACAGTTCATGATGTGAAGGGTAACCTGGTTAATAGGCCTAGGAACAACCTATTTAATTGTTTTCAGAAGGAATCAATCATAGTATTGATATAATATATAATAATATATGATAATATAATATATAATAATATATGATTATTAAAAATTAGCAATTGCAGTGCTCCTCTTAATTTGTCTGAGCCTTGCTGGTGTTGCCAGTAAATGAAAGCACTTTGGAACAGATTGTTTAGGTGCTCACTGGACTGCATGTGACATTATTCACTCCAACACTGTCATGTGGATAGCTGTGCAAGCAGGGAGATTTTGGTCTTTTCCAAGACCAAGAGGGGAAAAAGAAAAGCTTTGGTCATTAAAATGACAGATTTCCGAATCAGGCAATTAGAACAATGAAAAGCAAGGCACATTTCATAAAAACCCTTATGCAAACAAAATGCTTTGTCTCAAAAATTGGTGACGACTGAAACTTTGCCAAAGTGTGGACATTTTCTCCAAACTGGAGTATATACTGCAAGGAGAGCAACACCAGTGACCTTAACAAACTTTGAGGTGGAGCAAGGTTGTTAGCAGGAACATACCAGTAAAATGCTGTTGAGGAGCTGAAGTCTTATCTCGCATTTTCCCCACCTGGTATTATCTCCAGGGTTGTGTCTAGCACAGCCAGATCCAGGCTACTGGATTTTTTTCCAGATAAACATCCTCCTGAGACCTTAGAATGAATCACGGAATGGTTTGAGTTGGAAGAGACCTTAAAGATCATCTCATACCACTCCTCCACCAAGGGCAGGGACACCTTCCGCTAGCCCAGGGTGCTCCAAGCCCCGTCCAACCTGGCCTTGGACACTGCCAGGGATGGGGCAGCCACAGCTTCTCTGGGCACCCTGTGCCAGGGCCTCCCCACCCTCACAGGGAAGAATTTCCTCCTAAAACTTCAGAAGTTTCTGTAAAATGTGGTTATTTTAGTTTTATGCTACAATTTCTTCCTTTCCTTATGATGCTTCCTGGCTGGTTTTCCTATAGTTTTTGTAATGATATTTGTAAGGAAGCACTTGATAAGGACTTACTTCTCTGTTTGTCTTATTTAATGAATTTGAGAATTTGGGGTTTACTCTGAAGAATAAATGAGTATTTTCAACTAACCAGGGTGGAACTCCAGTAGTTACACACAGCAGAATTCAGAAGTACTTGCCCAGACATCAGCTGGAAAATGTGTATTGTGTACGTATAACAAATAATAACCTTACTTCTTCAAGCATTTAAAATATTTGAATTTTTCTGACCATTTTGCTTTTGAAATGAGGAAGATGCAGTAAGTAAACAACTGTCCTCTTACCTCTGTCAGTCTGAGCAGATTGTTTAGGACTCGACGATGAGGGCAGCAGGCAGTCGTGTGATCCTTTGCAATGACAATGCAGAAGCAACATCAGTTTCTTTGCCACTGCTTCTAACACACCTCGTACCTGGCTGCAGAGCCCTCCTTTCCCCACTCTGACTTTGCCATGATGATGATTTACTACCAGGACTTTTCCAGCTGGATCCCATAAGATTTTTTTGCTGCCTACTGTGCCAACACTTTGACAAGCTGGGATAGGAAAAAAGGCCATGTCTTGGATGGATACAATTTCTTCTTCAAAGGTCATTATGGTTCGTTTCCTTCTGCTGTAACCCTGTGGTGTGGTCACAGATGAAGTGACAACAGGGCAGAATTGGAGGACTGCAGGAGGAAGTGGCTTTTAAATCTTTTCAAGTAGTCACTATTTGATATAGCTTGGCCTGTAAGACAGTCTGGGTGAGGAAGCAGAAGACTGCGTCTGCTTTATAAAAGAGAAGATAAAATATTTATGAGAACTTCTTTTTCTTTCTCTCTTCTCCATTGTTAGCATTATGGGAGGCTTAGCCTGGATTTCTGACATCCTCACAATTTAGGATGTTCAGATAAGGAGTTTCTATTCACTGTAACAGGAACCTTCCATACTCTGCACTTGGGAAGTTCTTCCACAGCTTCAAGGTTACAGCAACCTTTGCAGGCCGATTTCTGAGGTGTGCTGTGATCCAGGGTACACTGCACAAGTACCATCACAAACCACTTCAAGGGGATGCTGGTAATGTGATTGAGGCACAGTAAGTGGGTGGCTGTTACACTGATTTTTCTTCAGCTATTTCAATTTCAAGGAACACATGAAAGAGAATGCTAATTTTGTTGTTGCTGTTGTTTACTTTTATAGCTCTCTGTACTACATAAACTCAAAGGAATGAAAATGTGCTGTGCACTTTTCTCATGCTCAACTCTATCCAAATCCCAGATGACATTTAAAAGAAGACTTCAAAAATTGCAGGAGGGGTTCTGTTGCTTCTCAACTATTTCCTCATCTCAAATGCTCAGAGACATAACCTGATGTGGATTTGTGACGCATTTCAATTTGGGAACTCTTACTCATCAGGATTTATCATTGCAGCTCATTTTCTGCCTGTGCCTCCTCAGGAAGACTGTAATTTTTTTTCGTTGCCAATGGATTGCCTGGGATAAATACCTGACTCTTATTTTGTAGGCAGGGAAGGTCAATAACAACCTTTACAGAATCTCTCCATAAAAGGTGACAATAAATAACAGTTTAACCTCTAATCTATATTAACAGACTACCTTTATTTATTGTTTGACTTGTGCAGAGACAAAGACAGGTAATCCAAAAGGAGCAGTCACAATAGAAGGTAATGACCTTCTTTTACAAGAATGAGCAAAACCTATTTCACTTCAGCATCATGCACGGGGCTATTTTGCAAAGAAACACTGTGTGTTAGTTGTTGAAACTTTTTCATGCATTCCCCGAAACAAACTACACTATTCTGAATATTTTCTTCTCTGTGCAGTAAATAAAGTCTTTCATGTTGACAATGCTAATATTATATTTTAAAATATATTTGCATTTGTGTTTTTTGTCATTTTTTATTGCATTTTATAAATCCCAGAGCAGAGACCCACTAAGCTCACTTGGAGAAAGCCCCGTTTCTTGGGATAGCATCATGCAGTGACACAGGTGATCAGGTGGGATTTCAGTGTGGTTTACTGGCTGGATCTGTGGGGACCTTATTTCAACCAGAACTGTGGATAGGATTTTGGAGTATAATTCAGGAAGGTTAATTTTAAGTGGCTTTTAAGATTGAACAATTTCATATGAATGATTTGCAAGGGTACATATTCGTAATGCAAAGTAATCTTAATATATTTTAGTCTGATTAGTGCATTAAGATATTAGATAATCATGGGAAAGATGGGAAGGGGGAGCAAGAAAGTTTTATCAGTACTTGTAATTCTGGGATGTAGCAAAGCCACTGTGGCATTTGGGGGACAGAATAAGAAATTACTAGTAAACATTATATTTAAGGTATGCAATTTTTTGTTCCATCCAATAAATATTTTCTAATGTATGAAAAAATATATATAATTTTTACTTACTTTTATATTTCAGTAATGCACAAGGCAGGTAGCTGGAAAACGCTCTTCGACCTTAAATCACGTACCTAGAAGTAAGAAGCTAATTTTTATTTACAGAAAAATATCTGCTTGCTATTTAATTTGTTCTTAAAAATACATCCTCTTGGTTTAAGAACACCTTAAAAGATCATTCAATTCATTTTTTAGTCTCTTTTTTCACTAAGTGAAAGAATCAATTTCTAGCTGATTTTTAAAGATTTTTTCTTCTTCTTCCTACTTTATGAAGTCCGTTTGTAACATCAAATGGCAAAAATCTCTCACATGAAGAAACTGAGGTGGCAGTTGAAGGATTATTAGAGTTGAAATTATGTGAGAGGAGTTTCCTGAAGGTACTGAGTGTAATTGAACGTAAATTCTAGGACAGTTTGCCTCATCTTCGTGTAGGAAATATAAAAAGAAAGCCACAGAAGTTCTGAAAATGGAAGATTTTAATTGTCTTTTGAATTATTGAAGGAGTTTGATACCAGTTCTGTAAATGTACAGAGCATGGTCTTTTTACTTATCCTGATTAATAAGAAATTGCAACAGACCTGCTCAGCACTGTGGGAAAGGTCAGTGTCAGTTTTTGAAAATAAGGCCTTGGAAACACATTGGCCTTCCAAAATAGAGTCATCCAAAATGGCCAGTCTTATTTTCCTGCATTTTTGGCTTTGCAATTTAGCTTTCTGATTCTCCCATTCTCATTATGTGCAGTATTGTGTGGATCTATTCTAATAAATTCCATTACTTGGAACAATGAGGTTGAGCGTGATTCAAATCCTGAATTAAATGAAAATCTAGCAGCAGAAAAATGGATTTAGTGGTATGATAGGATTTGCAATATAAATATATTGCATTAAATATGAAGTTAAATTAAATAAAAGAAATAGATATTGTAAGGATTGGCATTCGAGCTAGCTTTGTATCTGTGACTAATTAAACGTGTGCACTGTGAGAACAGCGTGGAGATCACTCACTGGTGCCTTTGGAAGCAACATACAACCGCCTTTGTAAATATTTTTACTCAGTTTTGGACAAATGGTCAACTGGAAGAACCTCTGCAGAAGACAGATGTCCTTTTTTCAGGGTCAGCAATGTTGGTTTTTATACCACAAGTATTTAACTTTGTGATTGAAATTGTGAAGCCTTTCTCCTGGATGGATTTACTTCAGGACTATTGTATTATTTCTTTGAACTTCCAAAGAGAAGAAGAGATTCAAATCATATCAGCAGCCAGATAAGTACAATCTTAATTGCAGTATCAATAGGGAACAACTTAAAAGCTTTATGGCTGTATAGCCCTTTGTGCTAACATGTGGATCACAGCAACACACAAAGGAGTTGGGCTACTAACCCAGGACAATTTTCCTACATTTCTGCTCAGTAATGATTCTTAGTTGCAGGGGGGCAAAAATGATGTTGCTATTTTCCTATTCTTTTAATGGGGAAAGGTGTTTGTTTTCCCTCTCTTTTTTTGTTTTGTTTGTTTTTTGTGGGAAATACTACTTTGTACATACACAAGGGAATTCCAATAATTGATTGATGTTTGGAGACATGGAAGAAATTGTGGTGTCTTTTCATTGCAAGTACATAAATCCCAGAAATACGGAAAATATACCCCTGAGGAAACAAGTGTCCCATTTTCTTTATGCCAAATAACTTTCTTGACAACTTGGCATTTGCCAAACAAGATTTTGGCAATAGAATGCTTTAAAAGGCATTTTATAAGGCAAACTAGTTTCTTTTCTTACGTGAAGCATTTGTAGCAACTAGGAAGTAAGGGAACAGGAGGGAAAATATTTCTTCTGTATGAATCCTTTTGTTTCATGGATGATGAAGGGAAGTGAGTGCAGGTGGATTTTAGTTGCTCTGATTGCACACAAACAGCACCTGCCTCCATTTGCCACAGCCATATGATAACTGGAGACAAAAATATGATTGCTCAACATTTTCAGAAACCGTAACAGGTCATAACTAAATACTGCTCTCCTCTAATTCAAACTCAAGGAGAGCCACATACTTGGATTTAAGTGTAATTTCAAACCTTTGAATTTATCTCATCTTTCTTCTAAGTAATTCTGGCAAATGCATTTTCTTTAATGATTCTTCTCAAGCAGAAATAGGTACTGGAATCAAAACTGACTCATGGAGTCCTAGGGAAGGCAAGATTGTGCTTACAACATTGTAAAATAATCTGAAAATTTCCTGATTATCAGTGACATTTCCAAAAGTGCTGAAGAGTTCTGCTGTGGGATATGAAAGTAACTATCTTGCTTTTAGCTCATCTGTCTTTCAAAGATACTCACCTGAAACTATGGATACATTTGCAGTCCCTAAGACAGACAAAGTACTGATAACTGTCAAGGATTAGGTTGTGCATAACTAGACATAATTTTCTTTGAAGGTCATTAAAATTTTTATGTTGCAGATAAATAATATGACCCATTTCTTTATTTGAAATGAATTATAATATTTAACATATTCAGCATACACCACTAGAAAAGGTCATCTGCTCTCTGGGTAGATGGGGTTCTCTTGTGACACAAGAAATGTTAATAATGCTGATCCCAAAAATAAATAGTTTCAAAAATGACACAACTGAAATTTGAAAAGAAATGTGTTCAGGTTTCCACTTATATGTTGCAGTGTTTCCTAATCACATAACAGTGTCACTTCTGCACACAACAAGCCATCAAGTATTTTTATTTTGACCTGAGCCTTCACACAAAGTATTAATTTACTTTGCAGCATAATAGAACCAGTTCTGCTGTCACCACAGAGAGCTGCTGTGCATTGCATTAGAAAGAGATATGACAGAAACTTCAGCAGCAGCAGAATTTAAATGTCTTGCCTGTAATTTTGTTCAGTAGCATCTTTGTACATCTGACATGTGAAATATGTGTTTAGCTTTTGAGACAACAAATGACATTTGGTTTTGCTAAGAAGGCTTAGCAAGGGAAAGGCGCATTCAAAATGTCACTTGTGTTACCAGAGGTGTCCTCTGAAAATAAACCTAAATATCTATAGAGTATTTTAATACTTAGAAATTTTTCAAAAAATACCATTAACCAATTCAAGTTTTTCCCTTCTGGAAATGCAGGCAAGTGCTCTGACCTAGTGTTATGCATTTATTTCTCCACTTTTTTCTATCCCAGCCCTCCCAATAAAGTGGACTCAGCACTGCTCTCCTTAGCTTTTGAAAAAAACCAAAATAATGAAGTAATGTCTGAGAAGACAATGGAGAGCAGAGCAAAACCTGAACACATTTCTATCCCATTTCATAGAGTACTAAGTCTAGTGCATTTTGAACTTCTAAAAGTTAAACATCCTGTAGCGTAGGAGAACCTATTTAAATATCAAAGACCAGTTTTGCTGAATTAAAAACATAAACATAGTTGTTTGGAAAGACTAAAAGGTATAAATTTTTTATTTGTCAATGAGATAATAAGATTTCCTTTAAAACACATGAACTTCAAATGTCCCTTATAATTAGCATGCTGGTATTTTCCAGTATTTGTATTTGCTGGCAACCTTTTCGTCCTTCCAGGAGAGCACACTTGTACTTATTTACACAAAATAAAGACAGCTTCACTTTCTAAATTCAATATTTTGGGCATGCAGTAATATACCAGTCTGCTAGCCAGTCTTAGCAGGAAATAGTCCTGGTGCTGATCACAATGAGATGACTCGTGGTATCAGCTCATTTTGAGAAGTTTAGTAAACATGTTATCTCTAGCACGGGGCTGGGGTAATGTTTATAAGTTCAGTCTGTCCTGTTTTGCCATTGTTGGTGATACTCTTGTTACCAAAACAGCCCAAAAGTCTTTCTTCATCACAACCTTTTGAAGGTCACATACAGATGGTGTTTCATCATGACTTACTATTTGAAACACGTTTAAAGAGAAATCCCCTATGCTGTCAAAACACTTCCCTGAATTTAAAACTTTAATTCTTACTTATAATAAAGCTTGAACAACTTGATACTGCAGAAAGCTTTTAACTCATCATCTGATCTGTATGTAAGTAAAATCCATTTTGTCTAAATAATGAAGATGTCAAGTCATATGGTGGGTTATCTATATGCCTGCAAATGTTTACTTCACATTATGGTTAGATGAGCATCTATATTTGTTAACATAAGGACCAATACATGTCCTTCAGGACACTTGAGCTAAGCCTGACTTACAATCACAGAGGAAAAACTATATGTATGAATTAGAGGGAAAGAGAAAATCTCTGCAGTCTGGATTGCCTGTTTCATCAAGGTTCTGAAAAGGCATCAGGTTTGTTAATGCTCTTCTTACACTCAACACATTTTCCATTTCAAACAGTGTCTTTAGAGTGCTGAAATAGTGACTATGATCATGTCACCACACACTTTTCTCCCTTTAATTTCTAGGCTTGTAGACTATCAGTTTAAATGAACCCAGTGTAATCCTGACACTCCAGGCCGCAGTGATTCCATCACCTCTGTGCTGACAAGAGGGTCTCTGCTCATGTGTCACCGTCTGGGACCTCACTAGAAATGCTGCTGGTGCAATGGAAAACCAACCCAGCTCCTCAATCTTTACCTGAGCTGTGGCAGGGGGCTACTGTTTGTAGCAATATTCCTTTAATCCTTCTTCACCTCAAGTAAGAAGTTATAGCTGAATGTGCACATCAGGAAGATCTAATGGATAGGGAAATACAATTCTTAGTAATTTTCAGAGTAACCCAACACTTCCAAATTTCCCAGCATTATACACGTATAGAATATCTATTAAAGGGAAACTCACTACTGCTCTCATGCCTCAGTGCAGCAGGGATGAGTAAGAAGTCACAGGGCAAGTTCTGTTCTTCAAGATCTCAGCAAATTCTTTAATTACCTCCATAGATAGAGACTTCTTTCCAAGACAGACTTTCTTGGATTGTGCATATGTCTTTGGTTTTTCTCTACTTTTTGCCTGTGATTAAGGTCCTCAGGAATTTCCTTCAATACTTCACTAGGAAGGTGTCCATGAGAACTTAAGGGAGAGGATCCAACACATTTTATTTGCTACGTTCACCATCTTTTATAATTTTTGCCTCAGCTGCTTCAAAAGATGGGGTTCTAGGTCTATCTATAAACCAAGAGAACATAGCTCTCTGTCTGATATCTGAAAGGGTCAGAGTTGTGCCACTTCAGATGCACTGAATATGCAGTAGGAGAATGAAACCAAGTAAACAAAATGCCCCATTGGCAAGAAGCAGAAACTGAGATGACAAATTGTATAACTTACTATTATTAATTACACTTATCTAAGTATTACTGTACCAGCATAAAATATCTTATCTTAAACAAAGCCATAAAAACAGTTGCATAAGAAGTTTCAGTAATGCACTACTGGCTGCTTTCAAGCCTACAATGTCTACAGACACTTCTACCAATTAGATCACCCACATATACGACAAGCCCAGATAATCTGCTGAAGTCACGTTACATTTTTTTTTCACTTGCATACATCTTTGCAGAACTAGAGCTGAAAATTAGAATTTTGCTTTCGCAGAATCACTATATAACATTTCTACAAAAAACACATTTGGCTCTGTCAAAATCAAATCTCTTTTTGTTTACTCTTATCAAATTCGGTGACAGAAACAACTGGTTACTAGTTAATAATGCAAAAATACTATGTATTATTTGTTTCCTATTCTGCTAGATTTGTGTAGTTTAGATGTAAAAATGCAAGGATGGAAAGAGATCTTAGATCTGCACTCTGTAGTACAAGGGTGAATATACAAGTTTTTGATTAAATTGTACTTTAGTGAGAATTTTTTTAAATAGCATTTTTCCTCCCATCTTGCTCAGTCTCAAATCAGGAAAAAGAGTGTCCTGACAGTGACCATGTGCCCACTCTGAACCAGCAGTAAGTGTTGTTAGTGAAGGTCATTTCCTGCTTCTTCATCATTTGGTACCAACCCAGATCAACCTTGTTTAGCCTGAAATCAGACAGTGCTGGAGTTCAGGGTCATATGGCTTCAAGCAAAATGAACTGAACTGAGTCATTAAGATGAATGTTTTGTGTAATTTCAGTCTAAAAAGAAGTGTAATCAGTAAAACAGCACAGTTTGCAGATGCTGAGTTCACAGCTGCTGCTTTTGTTTACAGATGCACAGTCCTGCTGCACACAAAAACTCGAGCTTTCCTGTGTTGAGACTGCAACACCCTGGTTCAGGGAAATAAGACACAGGGGAGGTTAGCAGAACACAACAGCTGAAGTTTTGCACACAAATATACAGATACTCTACAGCTCCTCCAAAATCTGTGCTTTGGCTCACACCGGGCATGTTTCACCAGGATACCAGCGGGTATAAAAATTCAGTGTGCATGAGCAATGTTCCCATTTAATGTTAATTTGTCAAGAAAGGAAAACCAGGAACTTTCTATGAGCTTCTGAAAACGAATAAAGTTTGCACGAAAAGTGCCTGAATCTCAACAGCAGCTCTGCAACAGCTTTTGCATGTGAGGTGTCAGAACAAGTGTTCCCTCGGTGTCCACAGAAAATCTGAAAAGCACTGCCCTACACTGCTCCAGAGGTTAGAGGAAAAATGTCAGCAAGAGTACACTTGGCTTACAAAGTCATACGTCAACATGTCTGCATATGCATTGCCTCAAAGAAATCTCTGGAGAACTGAGCTGTCACTGAGATATAAAATACAGGACAGATGTTTTTAAAAATGCCTACTTGTTACCAGTTGTCATTGTGTTACCAGTTCTGAGAGTCCTGACAGAAATTTTGCTTGTTTCTTCATGGAGAGGGCTGTCCAGCCCTGGCACAGGCTGCCCAGGGCAGTGCTGGAGTCCCCTTTAATGGAGGGATGTAACAGACACACGGATGTGGCACTTGGGGACATAATTTAGTGGCTGCCTTGGCAGTACCGGGTTGATGGCTGGACTCAGTGATCCTGGAGGTCTTTTCCAACATAAAATATTCCATGATTCTTTTTGTCTATTACTCCCCTCTCTAATAAACAGACCTTTAGAAAGGGAATATCCAAGAGCAACATCACAGGAGAGATGGGAGGCAGCTGAATACAATTCTTTTCTCTATTCAGTATTTATTTTACTATAATTACACACCAATATCCTAAGGCACAAGGACATATATTAAAATTTTCAATTTGTAGGTCTCTAAGAAGTAAGGAACAACACAAGTGAGAAGATCTTTCCTTGTTTAACCTAGTGAGCAGAAGTTGAAAGGCAGGAAAGCTGCTGAAGAGTCACATGGCCCTGAGGAACAAGGCAAACCTATTCTGCATTAGGGAAAGGAAAGAGGCTGTACTCATTTAAGCTCTTGCCACAAAAGAAAGAAGTTATGTTTGTGAAAAATAACAGTGTCAGTAAACAGGATTAATTTTCAAGAAGAAACTTATGCTTTTTGTTCCAGCAGACCTGCTTTTCAAATTATTTTTAAATACATTATTCCATACTTGAAATCAAACTCAGTCAAGCTCTTGGGGTCTTTCGGGTTTGGTTTTTTCATGGGCCTTTTCCCTTGTTGAAGGCCTGATCAGATATAGGCTGATCTGGAAATAAGCTTTTGATAATTGAAAAGTAAATGTTCAGCTTTCCTTCAGACAACCAGTGAAAAAGGGAGTTCTTTTTCACAGTCAGATATAAACACTTATAGTTCACTTTTTTACTTGGATTTTTTCTTATTTGCAGTGGTGTTTACTCCTTCCATGTGCCTATTTTTATAGAAGGAATACAAAAATACTTGAAAATCTGCATGAGGAAGTACAGTATAAGAAATTTTGCACACAAAATGTACCAGAAAAGGGCATTGGTTTCCTTTTTATATGATATTAAGAACATACGTCTATATTTAGTAACACTAATCCCGTAATGGGGACGGTTTGAGGTTCATTGGCATTAGTCATTCCATGGATATTTGCTCAGTGAAGTACAGTTACCAGCTTCTAGTCAAGGCAGGCGGACTGGAGATCACTTCAGGAACCCAAGATTCCTGCTGGAGCAGCAGGAATGGAAAGCTCTCGTGCAAAGGTAGCCCTGACTGTGGCATTGCTATGCCCAGTGCCAGTCATTCCCTCCTCAATGCCAGCCAAGAGCTGTCTGCCTACCTCAGCACCAGTGGGGCAGAAGCTTCACCAGCCACTGGCTCTGAACCCACTCCTGAGAGCACTGCTGGGGCTTGAAGGGGACCCTTGGGGACAGACAGCAAATATTCTAAAACTACACAGGAAAATGGAAACCTCTACCTCTGATCAAGGCAGTAGAAGCTCTGTTAAGCTTTCTAGCACCAGAAATCACTCCCAGCATACCTCTGCTTCTCTAGGATCCCACTGGAATAGCACAGGCACTGGGGAGCAGAAGGAGAGAAGACAGATGGCTAAAATGTCTTCTCATATCCTGTCAGTCCAAGCACTTAGAGTGGCACAACACCGCATGGGGCCTAACCAGCTCCTTCTTCTTTTGTTCCAGTCTGTTTGTCTCTGATGAACACACTGTACTTTAAATTGATTCCCAGAGCAATGAATAAAAAATGAGCAATTGGGCAACCTACTTCACCTAACCTTATTCCCACCGTTGTCCATCTGGTCTCATGCTAAACAATTCATTTAAGAGGGACTCTTACACACACAGCCACTCCAGTAACTTTCCTCTTTAATGTTACCTCCCTCCCCAACTAGCAGAGGCAATTCCTGTCATAGTGTGTCCCTCCTCTGTGCTCATACTTTGCATGTCCTTCACAGCACTTGCTCTAACCACCTGCATTCCTAACTTGCCAATACAGACACCTTTAGCTCTCTTAAAGCAAACATTTCAAATGAGACGCTGCAGACGGGAGAAACCGTGAGGCAGCCAGAGCTCTGCAGTACAGGTTGGATCAGTCACTGTGTACTCACCACTCTGGAGCAGCAGGACCATGACTGTGTCACGCAATACAGCTGGTCAGTACCAGAGCACTGGAAACAGGATTCTTCCCATTCTGCAGATTAAACCTGTGCTCAAATCTAAATAGAACAATGTTTGTTCTCTTTCTACTCCCAGCCATTGGCCCTTCTGCACATGATCCTCTAAATCCTTTGAGGAGTTAGGGTTGAGAAATTAAGTCATTTGCAAGGACTTGCACGGCCAGTTCCTTTTGGAACGTTCAAAACATGTAGATGGCTTTGAAATGCTCATGTCTAAGCTGTTTATTTCCATAAGAAACAAATTTTCATTAAAATGTCATTTTCTTTCCAGTTACTGCATAAAACCCCCCAAGTGTGTTATGTACCCTCAAGAGGGCAGCATGGTATTTCAAAAATCACCTTACAAAGGGAATAATGCCTTAGCATAAGAGCAGGCTCTAGTAAGAGCATGGAATTAATGTTGCTGTAAACATTAATTATAAAAGAATTAGGCAAAAGAGAAGGTAAGTCTATGGCAGGACCATTTGCTCACCTGTCTGTTGCTGCTGTTCATGTAGCACCACCGGGATTACAGAAGCAAGGTGATGCAGGATGGCAGTTTCCATGCCAGTTCTTGCTTAACCAATACCAACAGTGAGCAACCTATTCAAAATTGTGGTGGCATTGTGCATAGGGCAAGGAACAGCCAAGATCTGTGATAATGAAATTTTTGCCTGCGAGTGGTAATAACTCTATTCATGCTTTCAAATGGTACAGAGAAATTTAGGATTAAAGGAATACCGACTGCAAGGTGATCCTATGAGTAACTGGGTATGGTTGACTTTCATGGCACTGCATCATTTTTCCCTTCCATAAAAGTATTGTTTCATCATAGAAGACTTTTTTTTCCCCTCTCTCCTTGTATAAAAATTCCAGTGCAGGTCTATTCTTCACCAGTTTATATATTCTGATTCTTGTGTCAACATTATCAGTTAGCCCTTACACTGCTTCTGTTTTGTTTAATTAAACATGTTTCTGTCTTTCATGCTATGACAAAATCTTCCAATTCCTTGATCATTTTAGTAACAATTCTCTCTGCCTGTTCCAAGGTAAATCTTCTTGCCTGAGCAAAGATAACTTCATTCCAGGTGAACAATCCCTGTCACTGTCCTTAATACTTCTTCAAGTATTCTTGAGGTATTTCTATTGGAAATTCATCATGTCACCACATGTGCCTTTTTGAGCACTGATGGCTTAGGGATGGCAATGGTAGCATGTATTTGGAAGACTCGGAGAAGGAATAAACTTGGGAGTTAGCTGCAGGTACAGGCTCAGATTCTGCCATCACTGTGCAACAGGCCAAGACAAACAAGACTGTATCTCACACACCTCATTTTAGAGTGGTGATAATACCCACCATGCTACTGTCTAACTGATACCACAGCTATAAAACTATACAAGTCTAATACATACCATACATCTTAACTGGATACTTTTCAGCTCACTAAAGTTCTGCATCTGCTGTAACTCCCACAGTGATGCCCAGGGTCAGCTAAATGCTTTGATACTGCATAACCCATAGCATGTCATATAACAGGAGAATTTCTTTACCCAAGACAATTTTCCAAAACAAAACCTCTCTCATTCCAGAAGAATGCTCGAATTATTCTTTGAATTGGTGTGATTAGTTTCTTTATAAATCCTGTGTAGTAAGGAGAAGATTTCTAACAGCAATTCTACAACTACTGCTACTTAACATCATTCTCCCACCAAAATGCAGTACATTGCAAAATAAAAATTAATTTCTTCCTGATTTTCTGCAGGGTTTTTTCTTATTTTTGGGTTTGTTTCTGAGAAAGCATTTGACCTGAAACACAAAGGACTACTCCTGTCATCAGACAAGTGCCTAGTGATTGCACAATGAAATAATCTGCAACATTTCTCATACAGTCAGGATCTTATACATGATATCCATCCCAAATGTATCACATCTTCCCAGGTTATTTGTGCTCAGCACCGTGTGTTTTGATCCCGCAGGAAATTATTTATGGCTGGACTCAGCCAGCCCTGGTGGGGGACATTGAGATGGTATCAAACCCCTGCAGTGCTGGGTCAGTAGAAGCTGGGTGAGTGCTGAACCCCTCCCAGAGAGCAGTGCCCTGCTCCTCTGTGCATCCCTGGGTGAGCTGCATTTGGTGCCCTGTCAGCCAGAATCCTACTACAGATGCTCAAGGTGACAGACATTCTACCTGCTGCATGGGATGCAGCTCAGCAGCTAACGCAGTTAACACAAAAGAAAATGCAAGAACAAGTTCCTTTCTCGTGTTCCTTGTTCACCAGACTGTGGTGGTAGGCTAATTTCATCTCTCAGAATCTATCACCACTTTTTCTCTAAGTAGGAATTTGTCCTGCTCTCCTAAAGTTGGGGGAAGCTGTTATAAGACTTCTGCATTTCAAATAATAATCCAATTTTAGTTAATTACTCTTAATTTTATAAGGTTTCTACACATTTAATAAGTGATTTGATGAGAAATAAAGCAAACACAAAAAAGCTTGCAGAATTAATCACCTCGGAGCTGAAAAAAGAAAAAACACACCTGACTTAAAAAGGAACAATATTTTCATGACTGACCTATAGAGGTGGGTTCTGCAATTCCATAATTTCTAGGAATTTATAAGTAGCCCTTCTACATGTCTGGATCACTGATTCATGCTGCTGCTGTTTAATACTCCTGCTTCTTGTAATGTATGCCCTGTGCAGATGCAACCTACAGCCTTGTTGACATTTAGCTGACCTCTCTCAGATTCTGATTCAGAGATCAGTTTCCTTGCAGGGAAGGATGAGCACACTCTCATCTATGGATTAGTCCTCGCAGCTTTTTTATCTAGCTGAGAAAGGAAAAGTGAAAAAGTGACAGACTGTGACTCTTCAAAATAAATCCCTCACTCAGATCTGCAACACTAGAACAGCTCTTCTGATATGGCCCCATGGAGGTGGGGAAACTTCGGCTGGAAAAGGCTCTTTTTTTCTAGCTGATCTCTGTATTTCATTGTCCCAGGTAAGCAGCATTATTCAGTTACACAAAGGAGGTACAAATTATTTGTATTTGCATACATGCAGTTATGTCATGGTAGCGAAAAACCACGAGGGTGGGATTACCCCGTACCAGGTACTGTCATCATTTATCCTGTTGAGCAGCTGCACACTGTGAGCTTAGTCCTGCACTTCTTTCATTCCCCAAACTCCTCCTGAGTCAGATTCAGTGTGTAACCATTTTTTGTTTTCCCACTTGCCAGGTGGCAAAGCTTAAAACTGTATCCTCTGGAAAGAAATGGCAGAAAGATACGGCTCTGGTCATGTTTCCCTCCATCCTCAACACACGTGCTGGACTGAGGTTACTGTTTCCTGAGTACTGGAGACACGCTCAGCCTTCCAGCGGCAGAATACAAAGTACCTTCTCCTCAGCATGTACTGTTTCAAACCTGCAGCGGAAGTAGAGCAAAGCCAAATCAGGCTCTTGTTTTCATGCTTCATTCCAAGTGCCTGGACTGTCCATCTACCTGCCCCCTCCCACTCCCAACCCCAAGTTCTACATAACTGGACTGCTGCCTTTGTTGGCAGTTAGCAGGTTTTACATTGCATTATTTATTACCTTGAGAAAAATCAAAGGATCTTCACTGAAAAACACTAAGTAAGTAAGCCAGCAGCAACAAAAAAAAAAAAAGAGCTTTCCACACTTAAGGCAGATATACAATGACTTCCTTAATATATATCTATGTATATTTCTATATATAAATATGTTCTGATCTGAGAGCTCAGCTAAGTAATTTAGTGGTGCCTACTGACTTCTGTTAAAGTCTTCTTGGTATTATTATTGGAGAAAATTAACTCAAACAGAAGGCTTACATACGATGAACAAGATCTTTGGTTGGAGTGTGAAAGAGATAATAAATGGTTTTTGCATTCTGTCCTCCAAATATAGAAAGGTACATAGAGCCCTAAACACTCCATTGGGAGAGCACATTGGAAAAAGAGATGAAGAAAGGTAGGCTCCAAAAGAAAGATCATAGGGCAAAATAATACAGATTAACAAAAATTCTGTAGGAGTCCTGTTTCTTAACATGTGTTAAGATTTCTATCATCACTGATGTTAATAATTGACATGAAGTACAGTGGGAGTTAGATAACAGCAGGAACGTTCAGGCCAGGACTCATTTCATTTTCCAGTGGTGTGAGGCACTGGGTAATGGGGAAATGCACAACCATTTCTGAGATGATCTTGCTTCACTGCATTACATCTCAAGGAATTTTATTCAGTCTAGAAAGAGATTCCTGCTTGTGTCGTGCAACAGGACATGTCCTTCAGAGAAGTAAAAAGAACAGGAAGTTAATTTTGTGTTCATGAAAGTGAGGAATTAATAGCAAAGCCTTAAGTCAGATATAAGCTGCATGGGTATTGTGCAAGCCTCATCACACAGCACTGCCATCTCACCCCAATTTATGATCTGGAACACAGCAACTTTTACAGCTTTTAGCTGGAACTGCAAGTTGTACCAAAGCATGCAATGATTTCATAAATACAAGGGAAAGAGGGAAAAGCTCCAAATTTCTTTTGCTCTTTTACCTAGCTCAAGTAGAAGCTGGACACTTTCTGATGACACACTGCACCTCCAGACTCTGCAGATCACACTGCTGGTATTTGAGTTCAGGGTTGGAATACAGTCACTCCATATTCCCTGAACTCAGAAGGTATGTGGAAGCCAAGATGAGCTTTCTAGCATAAGCAGGTACAAATCGATGAGTAGGATACACTTGAGTGTGGGCATGAGCTGTGTGGTCATGTGGGCAGGCCACATTTTAATTTTCACCATCATACCTGATAGGGGTAACATTTCTAATGGCCTCAGAGTGCCAGAAAATCTCAGCCCATGAGATCAGTGTCCTCTGAGTACAGCTTTCCAGCCCCCAAAATTCACCACAGAGAGGGAAATCAGGCTTTTGCTTATCTTTACACTGCCAGAGTCCCTGATTTCTAGTTCATACCACCAAAAGCCAGCTCAAACCAGAGGTGAATCTACTTCATGATACAACAAACGACTATCACTGTTATTTGTCCTATATGTTCTTATCTCACAGTTTGCAATTAATCACCACCCTGGAAATCAAACACTAAGGTATTTGTACATTCTCTTTGAAAAGACATTTCAATTTCCTTTTACTTGAACTGCCCTGTCCTTTGCCACACCTGCTCAGTGCATCAATCTGCACAGCACATGCTGGATATACCTGAGGAGTCTGATGACTCACACTAGACAGGGAACATAATCACTACAGAGAGAACATAAGACTCAAAAGTGTGATGCAATTACATACAGAGGGATGTGTGTTCATTAGCAAATAACCACATTTGCAAGGTGAAGATAGTCACAGTATGTTGTGGCTGAAGACCAGGTTCTATTCTCAGAAACACAAAGTTCTCTTCAGTGCGTGACCACATCAGCTACATGAGCACCGAGCCTGTACTAAACACCAAAATCCTGTGCAGGAAATCTGTAAATCTAATTCTGTCTTTCTGGTATATAGAAACATTTTTTGATGCATGCTAGTTTAGCCTTTGTGAAATCTAATCTTATTGTATTCTAAGATGTTGAAATCTATTTATTCTCTTCTATCTGGAGGGATTTTGTACTTTGCAGAGGAGACAATTGGGAGAGGTTGATTTTATGGGAACAGCAGGGCGCATGAACTGGTCTCCTATCTAACGTTTATAGGAAGGTTTCCCTGGTTTCAGCATAGCTCACAGGTACAGTTGAAGGTGCAGCTTATTTCTCCTTACTGTCATTAAGTTTAGAGTACTTGGCTTTAGAACAAATGTGTTAGATTCCCAAAGCCATCCTTGTCCTAATCCTGTAACCTGCAGGGATGGCTGCCTTACCTCCCTCAGGTCATGATGGGTTTGTATCTATTGGGTTTACTCCTGAAATGTTTTCGCCACTCTGTGAGGTATTTTCACCACGAATGAATAATTTTGCATATTTTCAAACAGATGGCTCTGAAGATTGCTAGGCTTCAATGTGTCTGAAGGACAGCCACATTATTGCTTGAAACAGTCTGTGCTCATTTATTTAAAAGAATCTGATTTCTACATGAAAATAAAAAAAAGCCTTGAACAACTGGAAATGCTGAAAGCAATACTCCAATCATTGCACATCCTGAGGCTGATTCAGTGAAGTTCTTGTCACAGATCAAAGTAATGTCCAGTCTGAGAACTCTTTGTGTGATCACTCTCAAGTGAAAATAAGGCTAAAAATAAAGTTATCTATTGTATTTCAGTCTTCTTTGTTGTGAGTAAGCTAAAAAACCCACACATTTACAGCCTTACTTTAATGCATTACTGGTATTAATTTGGTGTGAAACACCACTTCTGAACCAATAGCTGACTGAGCTCTGAGTCTGCTGAACCTGTATTATGAAGGAAGGAAAATGAACTAATACTTTATTCAAAGATTTACTGGCAGTTTGTCTGTTCTGATGATTTAACTGTTATTTACACTGAAACCAACATGCAAGAAGATTGTAGCCTGTGACTCCCAAGGGAGCAGCTATGGAATTTTTGCATTCTGCAGAATGTTATGGGTTGGCAACCTCTCCCGTGTGCTACACAGATCACTCAATCCCTTGTGTTTATCCTATAAACAAGAAAGTGCTCTACACTGTTGTGCTAAAGAAAACAGCTGAAATCTAAAGCGGCTCAGTCCTGTTTAAGCTGTCCCCAGACACACTCCCTACCACGCGGGTTTGTTTTCCATTGATTTGTTAATGAAAGCTGGCAGCAAACGCTACACTTCTACTGAGCACATTAATCATTGAAAGAAAACAGTATTTCTTCAGCTTTGGCAATTCCTGTACTACACATAAATAAGGCCTCCTGCTTCCCTGTTAACCCTGTACACAATGTAGGATCCCCTAAAGCATTTGGTTCCTTTGCCGTGGTGTGTTTCTGCTCTAAGCCTGGATGCCTGGTGTGGAGTCAATCAAGATCTGAAAACATCCACGTGGCTTCCGATTCAGAATCCAGCTTGTGGCAAGAAGCACAAACACTGCATGAGCGGTGCTTGGATGCTTTTGAGAAGTAAGAATGCAATCCTGGTGCAGCTGCTCATTTTCACAGCACAGAGTAAGAGCAACAACAGCTTAACAGGACTGATTTCTGTCATTCATAGCTACCCTCCAGCACTCACAGCAGTGTGTGCTGAGTGCCTGTAAGGCACCAGGGAATTCCATGTGCCACATGTGCCCTTCACAGGCTCTAGTACAGTCACTTGTTCATCTTGTTGTGGGGTAATATGAAAGGAGTTCAAGTGCAGAGCCTACCAGAGATATAATTAGCTGTTAAACAGGCCTCTTCTTCTCCTCACTCCTAGTTTATGGGTTTTGTTACTAATGGTTCTCTTCAGGCAACCTTCTCCCTTGAGAACAAGCTACCCTGCACACACTGCTCTGAGAGAAACTGCTTACAGCTCAATACTGGACCTGAAAAATACTGACCAAAAATTCAGTTTCATTGCACTATTAATTTGTGCCATGCAGCACACAGCACTCTACTTGTGGGGACCTCTCCAGAAGGTAGGACAGCACTGTTACGGTGGGGTAATGGGTCTTAATCCAGCGTTAACAAATCATCCATTCTCTACAGCAAAGCTGCATTACTGCAGATGAGAATCACAACATTTGTATTGTCATATCTCCACATTCAAGGCTTTGACCACGTTTCCAAGGATGAAGAGTAAATCAGAGAAACACAGTACATGCTCCTGTGGAGGCACCAATCCGAGGCTGAGGGAGTAATCAAGCACAGGCTATTTTAAAAACATCTCACTGATCAAATAACTGACTATTCACATACAGTTACTTTATCTCCTGAGATTGAAAAAATCCCTGAGGTTGATTAAATGCAGTGGAGACATCCTTTTGTTTGCAATCATCCTTTTGTTTCTATTATTTACACTCCAGCTTACACAGAAGGATGTACCTGCTTGGTGACCAAATCAATTGTGCTGCAGAATTATTGAAAATTATTGTGAAGAGTTGAGCATAACAAAAGAGGGGAAAAGCAGTCCTTTGTGGGGGTTTGCACATACTAGACTACAAACAACAAATTACCACCATCATCTCTACAATATAGAATATTGTAGTATACTGAATTAGGTATAACTTCTTTTTTTTGCCCCTCTAAGCCTAGCTTTCAAATTGCTTCCTTAAATCAGTCCTAGGAGAAATCATTTGATTGCACATGTCTTCATTAGTTTCTGGAACGAATTCAATGCAAATTATTATGATAACAGGTAAATTAGTTTTACTCTGCCCTACTTGGGAGCAGTTTCATCCACACTTATTCACACATAGGTACAGTAGCAGAGAACATCCTCGGCTGAAAAACAGCAGCGGGCTGTCCCAGAACAGCACAGGACAGAACAGGGCCAGCAGGTACATTGCAGTTCCTACAGCACCTGCAGCAGGCACCAATTTCAGTTTCTCAGTTTAGACAGCTTAGCAATAGAGTTCCTGATAGATGGAAAATGCAGTGCTTGTTAATTATGCCTGCTTGGTCCATATCTCTCCAGCAGATACTGCATTCTTCAGCCTGAAACTGGTGTTTCCTAGTAAGAACCAGACTAATCCAGCTTGGTGTTTCCCTGAATTTGTGTGCAATCTCCAAGTTCATTATTCTTCAAACAATTTTTTAGTTTCCCTCTGTCCTGCAGGTTCACCCTAAATGTGTAAGTTTACTGTGAACTGTTTTTATGATATGAAAGAGAGTGACAGTTGAAGCCCTAAGAATAACAACTATTTTATTTTTTCTTTTGACATGAATGTTTTATGATTTGTATGACTGCAAAGAAAATATCCCAGATAAATATTGACAGAATACTGATTCTCTTTCTTTTTAGTTCCTGTGGTCTCTAACACAAGAAAATAGTTAGAAGTGACTAGAAAGCAAATCCTTAACAATTTTAAACTAATTTTGCCTCATTTCCCACAGAAACCAAGTCCTGGTTCACTGTACTGAAGAAACTCCTTCAAATCAGATCACCAAAAAATCTGTTATTATTTGCCCAAATTGTTAGCTAAAAAGCTCAGCTAGACTAGTGGGAAAGGATTAAGAATAACATTTTTATTTTTTGAAGCAATAACTTATTTTTCTCAACTAAATAGACACAAACTGTTGGCAGAGAAGAAACAGCAGACTACAAAGAAAGAAGACGGAATGAAAGAAGAAAGAAAAGATGATCTGTGATGTATTTAATGACCTACCATGACATCTGTTCATGAGTCTGTGAACACAGAAGATACATTTTACACATGGGGAACAAATAAATCCATTCTAGCCACTAGAATCTATCCTTAGTCTTCACTTCTGTAATGCCACTCTTCGATGTTGCCTCAGCAGCAACATCCAACTTCTGAATGATGTTTAAAAGCAACAGTGCCTTGAACCTTCTATACCATAACCCCAAGACAACAAATTGAAGCATCTCTCAATTTGCAATTAGAGAATATTATTTTTATGCACAGCACGATACCAAAGGCCTGAATTTCTGCCATTTGCACTTGCAGAAACATACATTCTCACTTTTCCTGAACCCTTCTCTAAACATGGATGCTGGCATTGACTTCAGAGGCTGCCTGTGTGCAGATGGGTTAAGAGCAATGACTCAGCCTTTCTGCTTCAACTAAAAAAGAAACAAACTTGTAAAAACAGTGATTTTTAGTGTATCAGACAAGGTTATCCAAATAAAACACAATAGCTGTGTGATATCACTAAAGCCAATTACACCTAAATAACCACATAGAGAGGTGCGATCTGTTCTTTGCCAGTTACTCATTAACCAATCTTCATTAATCATAAAAAATGTTTTCACATGATTCTCTATTCTATAACTGCAATCTCCCAATCAGTGTTTTGCTCAGGTGGCTTTGGTCCAGCTACTATCCCTTCTGTCCTTGCTAAGATATTTTGCAATAGCAGCTGATGAGTTGGAGGTTCCAGGCTTAGTTTAGAACTGAAATCTCTTGCAGACTAATCTCAATGCTTCTGGATTTTTTTAATCTTAACTTTTATAATTAGATATGAAGAAAATTTTCATTCACCAATTAAGAAATCAAAAGATCTTTTATATGCTTTTCATCAGAATATTTCAGCAGTTCATTACTTGTGGGAATATATTTTATAATACTCTCTGGGGCAAGTACAAAATGAAAACAAATGCAAAACCAATTAAATATATTTCATTTGTTGCAAGGACTGACAAACAAAACTGAGCAAAACCAAAAATCAAATTCTACATAAAGCTGTTCCCCTGCTTTTCAGACCTAATTCAAAGTCATTTACATCATACCCACATTAAATGGAAAAAGTATTACTATTAAAAATGCAGGAATCAAAACTCATTGATTCAATGTTAATCCTGTGACTGCAGTACCATGGTATCTGTAGCCAGCATTCCAACTCTGTTCTAGGTTTCATTCCTTGCAGACACATGGTATTATTCAGAGAAAAACTTGACTTATCAACATAATTGACTTGTTTCAATCACTCATCACCTAGCGTTAACTCTGTCAATGGAGTCACAGTCACGTGGTGATTTCAATAACGCTGTGAGGCACAGCTTTCCTCAGAGCTGTTAAGAAAACTGCACTACCAGCTCAATTGTACTCCTCAACTCCAACACCCAGGGCATAAAAGACATGATCTTTTCCTCCAAACACTCTTTGTCAAAAGCAGGAATGTCAGAAGCTCAGCCTCAAAGTTGCTGAAATATCTTTTCTTCTGTGCCCACAGCTTTCTGCTTGCTGCTCTAACCTTGCAGATAGGCCCAGATAACACGATGCTTATCTGACAGGCAGGAGGTATGGCAAGCTGCTTTCCAGCCCCAAAACCAAACAGTCCTCTGTGGATTGGCCAGCAGGACACTGTGGAGCATAAAGCTGGTTGGGGCTCTCCCCGTGTCCCAGTATATCAAGGTTTAAGCTTCATTGACTCCAGTATAGTGGCTTTAATCAAGATTTTTCATGCTTCAGAGAACAGTACAGCTGCTAAACTTTTCTTTAATAAGGGTTTTATAGCTGGGGAAGCTGAACAGGAATTAGCTGCAAAGAGATGACTTACTTCTGGCCTTATTAAGCAGCAATTTATTATAACTCAGGCAGCAACACTGTTTTGCTCTAACATGAAAGAGGAATGCTGGTCAAAGTGATTTAGTCAAGTCATTGATGCAGTTCCTGTCATTTCCTGCATTTTCTCTTGCAGTATCCTTCAAACTCAGGAAGCCAAATGCACTGTGCTAAATCTCAGGAGAAAGTCCTACATTTCCAATTTCCCATCAGGTCAAGTAGATGCAGTTATCTTCCCAGGACTGAATGGCAATATGGCCTTTATAAAGCTTACCTTTAGATTTCATAGGTTTTTTATTTAGAATGAAATTAATTTCCTATTACCTTATTGAGCCCATGTTGGCAATGTTAACAGAGTATCCTGATAAAGAAAGTACTGGTATAATGCAGGTCTTGAAAAATGGAATTCCAGCCTGGAATTCCAGTGAAGTGGCACTGAAGATTCTTCAACAGAATATATTTTACCTTTGCAGACCAGCATTATTGTAGTAGATCAAAAAAAACCAAACAAACCCCTTATTAAAGATCAATTTATCCATTTTTAAGTGGCACATGTCTGGCCTTACCATAATTCTCACAGGAACAGCCCCATAGTAAACATGACTCAGCACTGAGGTAACGCTGAGCATATGGGGCAATATTTTAACTGCCATAGGACGGCTCCATGGGCACCTGCTCAAGCAAACAAACCCTGTTATTCCTCCCAATAGCCAGGACAATGAGAAGGCCCTGCTGAGGCAGAACAGAGAAAGTAATGTTTTTCCAGGATGGGACATTCTCACTCAGTGGTGGATGGGCCATGGGCTAAGGTTATGCAGAGGAGGCACATCCATGTGTTAAATCTTGAGGCACCTGACTCCTGGTGGAGCAGGACTGCCAAGCATTTCTCTTGTTAGCTTAAATTTGCTCGATGTTCTCAGCTTTTGACCCTTGGGATTAGGCCCCTGCCAGAGGTACACTGCAGAACAGCAGCAGTGTATTATCCCCATTTTACCTTCCCCTTCCTCCTTTTCCCACACAAAGATAGATCAGGGATCAAGTCAAACAGATTATTACCTGCTGGCACCCACAGCAAGGTAACAAATCCAACTATTGTACAGTAATTGTGTGCTCTGCAGACTCAGTAGCCTGGAACTGAGGAACCATGAAGAGGAGATAGAATGTGTTGAATTTATGTGATAACCTACATTTACATCTGCCTCCTGTCTCAACTCTGAAAGGCTGCTGCTCCTCTCCTCTGCACTGACCTCACAGGAAGAGAAGGGATCCCGTGAAATGCGTGGAAGTGCAAGACGATGTGCAATTCAGCAGAATCTCAGCACCAGGGCCTGGAAGTGAATCACATCTCCTTTTTCCTAAGGCATGATATCTCCTCATGATCCATAGTCACTCTTAGTATTTTCTTAATAATTGCCTCAAAGCTTCCATTCAGGCCACAAAGTTAAAAATCTCACAAAATCTGCCTATAATGAAAGTATATAAATCTTTCACTTGCAAACTGCTCATTAAAACTATTTCCACTGTTAGCAGAATCTACTGTGGGGGAATACTGGGTCAAAAAGCTAATTCCCTTGCAGTCCTTTTACTGTCTCCTTAATGATTACTGAGAGTCTGGAAATGAGAGCAAAAAGTATTTAATTCTTTATTCGACATGAAATTGTCTTGATTTATATTCTTGAAAAATTAATAAAATGCCTCTGAGACAGTTTCTCTCTGATGCCAGGCTTGCACAATGTATCTGCTTTATCTGCTGACCTGTGCAGAACTGTAATAGAGAATAATACTTCTGCTTTCAGTGCTGCATTTACTGTAAATTTCCATTCTTCCAGGAAGGTTCTGACAGACAAATTTAGCACCTCAGATCTGTCTTCAACAGGGGAACGTAGCTATTATTTGTTCCACTATTACTCTTGAATAAAGACCTAGTAGTTGAATTTGGTGCCAGGACCGAAGACACAGACAGGACTTTTGCAAGAGGCTGGAAAAACCAACTCCTCCTGGGCTCACAATAAAGGCACCACCCAGATGCTCCTTCTGTGCCAGGGTTCCTCTTCCCACAAATCACAGCACCATCCCATGCAGGCAACAGGACTTACATTCCTATACAGAGCTTAGCTGGGTGTTGTAGATCAGCATCCCAATTATCCTGTACTTCGTTACATGCCACATATATTTAATTAAAACCAGCCCAACATCTTGGTTATTCTTGGTGATGATGGCACAGACTACACCACCAGTCACAGACAAAATGGCATCATTAATAGGATCCTTCACAAGGGTCTCAGGGAGGGAAAAAGCAGATTGTGCTATTATCAGGCTTTAAAACTTTACATATATTTTCTTAGCAAACCACTCATTTATTGCCCTGCTGTATCCTGTTCCCTTATGATCTTACTTTTCTCTCCTGTGAAACTCTAGCCTGTCCTACCAAAGAGAAACATTGTCAAAACATGTACATCCACACAGTTTAGGAAGGAGATTTACAGCCAAGGTAATATGAACAAAACTGTGGAAAGTCACCATGTTTCTAACGTTAAAACCATTAAGGAGGAGTAAATTTGCGCTCTGGGAGACTGGAGTTGCTGATCAAATGTTCCAGTTCTATATTATTGATAATTGTTTTCAGGTTCAGAAACAGTCCTTGTTTGCTGACTTTCAAATAACCGCTGAAGAAGTTAATCAGCAGCCAGAACAAAAGAGCTCCCAGAAGGCAGTGACAGTGAAAAGGAAGTCAAGCACAATTGCTGCACCACCTTTTATACCCTTACCTTTATAAAGCCTTAGCCCTTAAAGCTGGAAATGCTGTTTGCTACTCTGTCATGACATGGCTGTATAGCTGAGTTAGAATTAGAACAGCACTAAAACTGCTGAACAGAGCCAAAATAAAAGAACAATTGGAAAGCAGTTAATGAGCTACAAGCTTCTCCTACTTTACTACAAAGCTCTTGAAAAGCTGTCCTTCCACTGGCCTACAGATGCAGACGCACACATATGCACAATGCACACACAAGTTTAGCCTGTTTGCATGTTTGCAGATCAGTTCAGTACTACACAATCTTTATTAATGATATGATGAAATGTCTTTGCTGACTTGCCTGTGACACGCTTCAGAAGCAGCTGAAATAGGGTTCTGGTTGTCAGCAGGCTTATCTTTTATCTTTTACCTCTGAGTAACACAGCAAAGAGTCTATTACTTGCATTTTTCACAGATGGATCTTTTAAGTGTGATTTTGGGCAGCAAAGATATAAAGCAAATTATTCTCTTTTTCATTGCTCTAAAATAAACCCACTCTCTCCTTGAAGCTTATCTGAAAGCTTGAAATTGAACTAATGAATATCTCAGGAGAAAACACAAACTGTACAATAAAATGCATATACAAAAGGCTCTGAGCATCCTCACCCTAATGCATAATTCAAAGAAGTTGAAATGAAAAAGTTTTAAACACTTCCTCACTTACCTGCACTATCAAATATCAACAGACCACAAAACTTTGTTTCAGGTGCACCATCAGATGAACAAATGTTTCTCTTCTGTTGCCTTTTCCTGGTCTTAAAATTAAGAGCCAGACTCAGGTAAAGGAAAAAAGGGGTTTTTACCTCAGTATTAATTTAACAATCCCTAGAGGTGCACCACTTCACTGAGGTGGAATGCTCCAAAATGCACCCACACGATAGATCACGTATACAATTCATAGACCTTGCAAATTAGCATATCTATCAAAAATTCCCCAACGAGAGGCTTGAATGAATAGTGTGATATCCCCCCACCCTGAGGAATTCCCCCCTGGATGGGCCTATCTTTGTTTACAGATGTGTTCTAGAGAGGATCTTGGTTTCTCAGGATAGCGTGAGGCTTTCTGGCCTCCAATTGTGAGGCCTCCAGGATGCTTGGTCTCCTGGTTTAACAGAATATTAGGACTATGCTAAATTATCGGGCTTAAGGAGTTGCAAGTGTGCATGCTAGAAGCACCAAGGATACATAAAAGCTATATAAAAGGGTATATAAAAGGTATATAAAAGAAAAGACAAAAAATCATCACGGCATCACTTCCTATGTGAAGAAGGGATTTCAGAGAAGCCCCTTGGCCAGCCCTGCCCTGAGCCAGCAGCCCCAGGTGTGAGCCCCACTCAGGGCACCTCACAGCTTCCTGACACGTGTCACGAAGGTTTCACAACATGCAGTGATCTCTAAAGAGAAAAAAACCAAAATATTTAATGCTTGCAACGCCTCACAACACTTCATTTCCCAATTTGCATTCCATTTCTGTCAGCAGCTTGCAGTATTTTCAACATCCTCCAGTCCAGGTAGACCCTGTGATTCCTGCTCCACTTGGATGAGAAACAGAGTGAGAAGTGGAAGGTAACTGCTTTAAAGAGCACAGCAAATCCATAAGTACCCCTGAACTTGAATGCAACAAAAAGCTAAACTACAAAACGTCTTTTTCCATATTTCAGAAATATTAGATTGGGTACAAATAATATAATTTATGGTATATGTATGTTTTCTTTTCCAAGGCTTCCACAGATATTACATGCAAATGTTCAATGGTACCAAATCAAAATACCAAACTCTGGACCATTTAATCAGTTAATTGATTTTCAGAGGTGGGAGGCAGTTTGTAGCTTTGCTTGCCCAATTGTTTCTTCTGCATAAAGTAAGATGCAGTTCTGACTCTATTAGTTCATTATGCTGTAAATCAGAGAAAGAAAAAATAGAAAAGACCAGAGGGAGAAGCAAATATTATCAAGGTTGACAGGAATGTTAAATGAATTTTCTCCCAGCATTCTGCTTAAGATAATTTCAGCAATAAGAGTGAAATAAATTCTAGACATTTTGTTCTTTAAGTGAAATGTTACCCTTTCATTTTGCTAAAAACAATTCAAACAGAAAGGAAAGAATAGTTGCCAAAAGTTCTTAATTAACAAAGAACCTTAGTGAGGATGAAAAACCTACACATCTAACCTCTTGGCATTTATTATCATAGCTCCTATCAAGACAGGAACAAATTGTTCAGCTATATTGCAGAAGTTTTTAATACAGAATCCATAAAATTTAATTCATGGAATAAACCTCTTGGCAACTGCTTTCTAGTTAAGTAAAACTGGTTTATTTCCAGATCACTGATCTTATTTTGTAGGTAATTACACTTTAAAATTGTACTTTTTCTAATATTACTTTGAAATATCTGTTTTTTAGTAGATCAGTACACAAAAATAGGCTTCCCAGTTCTTCTGACATAATTTTTCATCAATATTTAATTATTCTAGTTACTCTCAATAAAAAGGGCCCATATTCTGGGGTTTCATACCAACTTTCACTGTGGCTGGGATTCCTCTGAGCCTTGTGTTAACATCTACAACAAAACAGATACTCAGATTTTTCCTTTTAAGGTTATTCTTTGAACAAGAATTCTTCCTTGTCCTAAACTGATGGGGAAAAAAAAAAAGTAAAATGCTAAGAGGAAAATATGTTCTCTCCTTGTTGTTTACCCAGAAAATAAAATGGATAGAAAATACAAACACACTACCACATGCAAAAATATCCTGCCAATGGCAAAGGATGTTAAAACTCCAGCCATGAGATGGGTCTTTAGTGCAGAAGAGCCTTGGCATTCATGTGGGACCATGGAGGGGCTCCTGGCCATTCTGGCTGAGAGACCAAGCCCTCTTGTGACTCTTCATCTTCACTAGAGATCGCTGCTCCTAACCCCTAGGACAAATATTTAAAGAGACAAAGACCTAGTTTGTGAGCTTTAAAGTTGGGTTAATTACTCAATACATATATAACTAGAGAAGATAGAGGTGTATTTGTCTTATTTGACTAAAAATTCAAACTGCTCTCCTGATCTCCAGACATGAGTGAAGATAACTGAAATTTCCGGACACGCAGCAAAATGTGTAGGACACAAGATGTGACTTGAAATCTTATCTCGCTTCCATTGACAGGCAGGGATGTCTGCTGGCTTTAACAAGAGTAAGGAAGGCTCCTAAAAGTCTCTCTTTTAAAACATTAATGCTCAGCCTGCATCTCACAGACTGAATATTGCCCCATGTCAACACTGTTTCAACAGCCTGTGGAGCTTTAGTGGCAACACCAGGCAAGAAAAGGAGCTGTAATCAAGGAAAAAATCATCCAGCCCATTTCCTTCTACTGCCTTTAAGTCCAAGGTAAAAAAAAATTCAAAAATGATGCAGTAAGGGCAAGATAAAGAATTCAGCTCTTCTCATTCCTAGAATAAGGCAAGTCATCTTTTCAAGGTAGATATGAATGCGTAGATTAGTTCAGAAGAAGCTGCAAAGAAATCTAGAAATACTTTATTCAAGCAAAGGCCCTAATTATCTTGCCACAATCCCAGTTGTCAGGAAACAGGGACAAAGATGCAGCACCAGGTGGTTTCTGCTTCCCAAAAGTTCTGTATATCTACAGAAATAGGAGCATAACTAGAGAATACATGGGTCTTAGTCAGAATTAATCTACAGCACTAAATTCAAGGAAGTTACCAGTTCAAATGTGTTTTTTCATTAAAGACTTGAGTATTTCATAATATTAAGCACTACAGCAAGTTCCAGTTTCTTCTTACCAGCTGTCCAGTGCCATTTGTGAGTGACACCAACCTCATAATTATCCCTTATTATTTGTTTTTGACCCTTTTCATTATCTCTTCTCTGCTTCTTTAAAAATTTCATTCTAAAATTAGTGATCTCAGTGAAAGCCTTGATGTTGCACTGTGTTCTCCTATCCCAAATCTTTACTTTAGCACTCCACTTTTCTCTCTAATGAAGATTTCAATCACTGTTTGCCTTACTGTCAACCACCTTGACTGGCTGTGAGCATAATGAACTCCCTTAACCTCAGAGGAAGCCACTGCAAATCTGTCAGGGTTAATGGGCTCATGGGCTGGTGATTTCACTGCACGCTCTCCCAAAAGCAGCAGGCGACTCCTGCAGCAGCCTGACCTCCACAGCCTGCCAGGAGTGGGAGGGCAGGAGGAGGTAAGGTTGAGGGAGCCAGGCACGCTCCTGTGTTTTCAGTAAACACTGCCTGGAAAATGGGCCTGCTTTATAGCCCAGATTAGAGGCTAAGATAGACAGATAGATAGATAGCAGCTGGCTGTGATGGAGAAGCACTCTGAGGGGAACTGCAGGGCTCACTTGGGGAAGAACGTGCCAGGGAATCAGGCAGCAATTGGTGCACAGAGATGTAAAGCAGCAGTGGCAGCTGAAGGTTGTAGTGCAGTACAGAATTAAAGTAGCGGCATTCCCTGCTACCATCAAAGCTGGGCAGCTGCTCAGTCCCGGCACAAACCTTCCTTCCTGCTTTCCCACAGCTCATCCTGCATCTGAGCCTCATTTGATGAAGCTTCAGCTCCCTTTCTAGAAACTATTTTGTGAGGGCATATGCAAAATTGTAAACGTTGTAGGAACTGCAGATCATCTAGGAGAGTCCAGATCACCACGGGCCCTCTTGGTGGTGGATCTGAAAGCAGGCCCCAGCTGTTTGCCGTGCAGCTGCACTGCTGGGAGTGAACTACCTAGCCCAAAGCCAGCTGAGGAAGCCTACACCAACTGCAGTGTGTAATCCCTCCTGTCTCCACTATGAAAAGAGTTTGACTCAAACTGATTTTTCTCCAGAGAAGAGCAACATGAAATACATTTGCAGACACGACACTGAAAAAGCAAAGCCGGTTGTTGCATGTCTGCTAAAGAGATGACCCAGCCTAAATGGAAGCATGGGCACCAATGGCACAAGGACAGGGACTTGTCCTGCACGGCAAGTCCTCTTGGTGGAGCTGGATCTCAGTACCTGATCAGCTGCTGGCTTAAACCTAAGTTTATTTTGTGACTTTGGTTATTTAAACCATTTACTTTCTTAGTTCATCAAATGAGATCGTATTGTATAGGAATATTGAGAGATAAAACCAATGAATGACTGAGATATTCACCTGGAGTGGGGGTGCAGTTGGTCATCTTGTTAGACAGGGATTAGAGATGTAGGAATCAGGGTCTTTTTCAGGAATTTCCAGTTCATACCTTTTACTTACTTTAACCCTATAAAAGCAACAGTCTTTCAAATGTGAAAGGAAAAAATACTGTGATTTACACATTTCCTCTTTGCTTTCCTCACCTGATTTTCTGGCTAATGTACCATCAAATAGCAAGATATCTGGAATGAATACTTAATTCAGCCACAGGTTCAATGTTCTCATTGTCCTTCTCAAGCGGGTCATTGAAAAAATTTCAGAGAACACTGGCACACACTTTTGCCACTTTACTGCTGGACTAATGTTGTTAAAATAGCCCAGCACCCACATTTACCCTGCACTGGTGCATCTAGCAAGACTGGAAAAGCAGTTTGCTTCTTATTTTCCTCTTATTTCACATCGCACTGCAGACACAGTGTATTCGATTCTCTAGAGTCTGTGTGTATCACACCCTCACTTACTCTTGCGACCTCCAAGAGTAAAGTTTTTGAAAGCAATAGAATCAGTCTGAGTTTAAATTCCTCTATAGCACGGACCCCAAACCAGGTCTGGCTCTTAGCATAGGAGTCACAAAGACAATTTGATTTTCCCTTGTTTGTTTTGACACTCCCATAACAAGGAAGTAATTTCATATGCAGGGTCAGATAGAATATACTGACCAGTAAAGGCATCCAAAACCTAAACTTCAGTCAGGAATCTCTTAACTGGGACACTGGTAATTGGATTTCACTTTTCAACAGCCACACCAGTCATTACAGCTCTGGCACTCCTAGAAAATAAGGCACCAACCACCTTCTGTGATTTTGAGCAATAAAAGGCTAATTTCCATCTTCCAGTGTCATATGCCAAAAGTATCCTATATGATGTGAATGCCTGGAAGACAGTTGTTTTCTCAGATAAAAAAAGGAAGTAAAATTACTTTAAAAACCCACCAACATCCAAACCCTGAGTAATGAATGACGTTTTAAATGAGCAGCAGAAATGCAACCATAGCTTAGTTCCCACTCTATGAAACAAGCCACTGCATACACAAACAACTGCTTTAGATTTTGGGGAATTATGGCTACACTTCCCTAAGGCATTACCTATCACAGAATACTTTGGATTGAAAAAGAGCCCTAAGATCTTTGAGTCCAACCATCAACTTAACACTGCGAAGTTCACCACTAAACCATGTTCCTAAGTGCCACATCTACACATCTTTTAAGTCTGTTTTTTAACTATAGAATAAGGCTGTGTTTTCACTAAGGAAATAAAGCTTTCTGGATGGAATTTGCTATATTTAATCAGTCAGGTAACCAGTAAGTTTATACATTATAGTTAAACATTCATTATGTTTTGTGCAGGAAAAAAATGTGAATGTGGAGATTCTTTGGCTTGGTTTGAGAATAAAGTTTTGGAAAACATGCAGAAGTAGCTAAGCAAATATAATGACTATGTCTGGAGCAGAAAAAACAATAATTTCCAGCATACTTCAGCACATGTGGGTATAGAGAGTCACAGGGGATTATGACTTTCTTCTTTCTGAATTCATAAAGATGACATTTCACTGCAAAGAAAGCTCTGTTCATAGATTGATTTTGAAGGAAATAGCCTTGAGGTTGCTCTAATCCTGCCAGGGAGATTCAGTACAGTAAGTCTCAGATTCACACCACTGGATAGGAGAGCAGCTAAGACAACGGAAGCAGTGGAAGTAAAGATCTCCAGTAGACCCATGGGTCAGGTCCTCAGCTGCTCTAAACAGGCTGCAGCGCTGTACCTGCAGATCTGATGGCCTGGTTGGACACTCTGTGTTTGTGAGAGAGGGATGTATAAGAGCCCAGCAACATCTCATTTCTTCTTACTGCTGTTTTTCCCAGGAAGCTTACCATTGCTTATATGAAATGCCGGAGTGAATCTGGATCTCTGAGATGTCTCATTTTCCTTAATGCTCACATTTAACTGAAATATTAAATATATAAAGTGCCACCCTCTTATTATTTAAAGCCTAAATTAACATAATTACCATAATTAAGACAAATGCTTTTTTCAGTCCATTATGTCTTAGCTTTTCCTGAAGGCAGATTCATTATCTTCGGGCCAGCTTTTATCTAACAGTGAAAGCATTATTGAAATTGGTACCATTAATGTTCATCAAGACATACACATCACCACTTACCTTGATATTACTGATTTCTACCCCGATTGTTTAGGTGAAAAATTTTGTGGCTCATTAGAAAGACCAAGTACTAATCGAAAGAAAAAAAAGTTGAAATAGAAAAGGCTGTACTAGCAAAATTAAAAGTACAGAAATCTTTAACACAGATTGAAAATGTGTTAAACCAGTGGTCAAAGCCATGAAGTCAAATCTCACTATGTTTCCAGTTTGGAATTTACTCACACTACAAAAAAGAGGAACAAAAGGGCTCACATAAAACATTTTTAACTAGCTAAGTGGGATACTGTTAGGAGATTTGCAGCACAAGCTTCCTCACTGGCTGTATTCAAGCCCACCCTGAGATGCACCAAGGCCTTGCAGTGGACATGGGCATGTCTTGATTATGTCTCTCTCTCAGCTGCCACGATAAACACAATTAATTCAAAGCATGAAGTTCTGATGGGCTTCCCTGCAAAGCAAAATAACTGTGAAGACACATTGCACATAATGGAGCTGTAGCACAGTGCCTCTGCACCCACAGCCAATGACTGAGGTTACTCTCCAGTACTCAGCTACCCGGAACACCCCTGCAGCTATCAGCACAGAATCTGACAGCTTTTATCCTTCAGAAGAAATAAATTCCAGTTTAACTCTTCCTTCTGGTTGATAACTCATACTACAGTGTGCACTCATAAAAGGAGTGCTATTTTATTCAAATATAATGTCTCAGTTACGGCAGCAGCAATATAAACTTTACTGAATGTTTTATTGTCACATAGCATTCCTTGCAATAAAGGCATCTCAGTCACTCTGAATGCTCCTGGAAAGGATTGCTCTCGTGTAAGATCAGGCTGGTAATAAGCATATCTCAGTCTGCCATTACCCTTAGCATCAGAAAGTCCTTTCTCTGTTCCATTCCATGTTTTCTTCTTTATAAAAAGCCTAAGGAAGTGCTCAGAGGCCTGGGCAATGCAATACATTGCAGTGAAAAAAGGAAAGCAGGAGGGTGGAACACACTAGAGGGACAAGGCTGGAGTCACTGCATTGCCACTGTCCCTATACACTGCCAGGGCTTTCAGGTTCCCAGACCACAAGTGTGCCCTCTGAACAATGCACTGTGCTTGCCACCCTAAACCTTTTCCAGCAAACCTGAGCCCTGGCAGTCAGATACTCAGAGAGGATCAATTCTGGCACCAAAATTAGTGTTCAGATTTTCAAAAAGTTTTACCAACGTGCTAAAATTCAGGGGTCTTTGTTTGGTGCATTTTGCTGCAAGCTGAAAACCCAAGCTCCACTATGAGAGGCTGCCCACAGTCACAGTGGCTGCCCACTGTCAAATCTGTCCTTACAAATTAGTTCTTATCAGAAGCTAGACCACAAGCAGAAAGTTCAAGTGGGGTCTTAGTGATCTGGATAGCTGGTTTCCATTTTTAGGAGTAAAACCCATTAAAATATTCTACCCTTATTTTCTTTTCCTGTTTGGTGAGTTTGTGGTATGCCAGGAATGCCAGCTGTTCATTTAATACCACTCATGGCTGTATAGAGACGATATTTCTTTCACTACCTCATTACTGAAAAGCTGGCAAGCTAAGGGTAGTGCAGAGCAGAACCTTTCCATGGCAAGGGGTGCTAGCCACAGAAGTGCTTTTCTGCTACAAATGATTAATCTTTGTGGCAGTCACTTTGTCAGTCCACCTTGAACTGTGGTTCACAGATTGTTCATTTCTGGAACTGAAAGAGTTTTGTTAAACATAAAGACCAGCAACTGTCCTGACTGTTCTCCAAGGCAGTTTTCCTTGATTGCTGAAGTGGCCAAAACTCTACCACCTCTTCTGGAAGATCAGAAATGTGCATCTTTGCTAAAACTCACCACATGCAGAGCTGGATTTGACAGACTTTATCATAAATTACCTCAACCTTCTATTACATTCACATGGAGTCCTTTACCCCAGCAGACAATTATTTGATTGATCCTTTTCCACTGTAAACAACCAAAACATGAGCTCTCATGATTCCACTACTTATATCAACAGGGCCTACTCAGCACAGCTGTTCAAACATTTGTTAAATCACTTCACAGCAAATAACAATATGGTGCAGCATGCCTGTTCCTCATCTCAACTTAACCATAGCAATATTTAGCATGCACTAAAAAAACATGTGCTGCATTCACAAAAAGAAAATACTTCATCTTAATCAACAGCAGCCTGCAAGTCTCAGAGGATACTGGAAAGTTCCATAGGTAAGGAGAGCCTTAAAGGCTGTGAAAGATGAATAACTTCATTCATCCCGAAACCTAATTCCCAAGAATGTGCGCCCAGAAGTTCAAACAACCTGACTTTACACTTTGGTTCCCAAAGGCTGGGCCTGATTCTGCATCTATTAATTTATTTTGTATGTATTTTAGCAGAATCCACAATCCACTAAAAATACCAGGAAACTGTTGTAGTAGAAGAAAACAGAGAAAAGAATGCCCAGCACTAACGCATGAATGTGAGAAAACAGAGGCATGAAGTGACTCACTGAAAGAAAACCATCTACTAAGTCAGGGAGCAAAATTCAAATTTTCTGACTTCTTTGTTAATGTCCAAGCCACTGGACTCTTCAGGGTTCCCAAAGGTGTCCTGATGTCCTCCAAATTCTTCCTACTGCACTCTTAAAATTTAGACAAGCAAATCTGAATGTTTTGCCTTAATTACTGAGCTCTGAGTAAAGAGGTATTTTTCTCCCTGCATCTCTCCCTTTCCTACAGGGACCTTAGCAAGAACTTTATGAATTAAACAAGAAACGAGACCATCATCTTAACTGGCTCATGCCTATTCCTGTGCTCCAGGACTCCACAGCCACACTGCACCTTCTGGAATTTGCCAGGAGCGATATAATCAGCAGCCAGCCCCACTCCGAGCTGAGACTGCACACACACAGGGCTCCCTCTAGACACAGGTTTTAGACGAGCAGCTGCCTGGCAAAATATCAGAACCCTGTTACAATTTTACACAGGTGAAGAATCCACAGAGCCTGTTTTCTTGCAGAACTCTGTTCAGTCTCACTGATAAAGATCTAGTGCAGTCTGCTACTTATATAAGGAAAAAGTAGAGATGCCTTCACCTGGCAGCAGGAGATCACAGCTCCTTTCTCAGGACTGCTTTGACTACCCACTCAGTATCTTTGGAGAGTCCATTCCTACTTGTTTCCCTCTTTAGAGGATTCTATCTTGTCTTTATAACCTTACTATCAACTGACAGAAATTTTCAAATCTTTCCATCATTCTGTTTTCCTCTCTGAGAACAGCACAAAGCACTTTTCAAGTATCAAAATTAATTTTAAAATTCTGTTGCTAGGATTAGATTCCAATATGAATATATTACAAAGACTTCCAAATTACAAATAGCACTGGAGGATTAAAAAATCTAGTTGTGTAGAATGGTATTTTTTAGCATTTAGGCTGTTATGTCTCACTGGAATTCACTATGACTAAATTCTTTTGAACCACCACAAAATTATGAACCATAAAATATAGTATTAATCTACGAAAATAAAAAAAGATTAGACATGACCCTTTAAAGACCACAGTGGCATTTGTGACCTCTTACAGCTTTTTATAGAGTTATTTATCCAGTTCACAGTGTGTATTTTGAGTGTATACATAGCATGAGGAGTAGATCTCATGAGTGATATAACTTTGTTCTGAGGACTGAGGGAATGTGGTATTGGAAGTTCTCCACAAACTGTCTGAAAAGGTTTTCCCCAAAGGTTTTTTGTGTGGGGAGTTAAACAGAGAAATGTGTAAATGCAGTTTGGGTTCAGCAAAGACCAAGTCTATATTGCCTTTTCTATTTCAAGATCTCTATTTATTTAGAAACCTAATTTCTCAACCTCTAGTTTGCATGTCTTTGACAACTTTCATTCACACCATATGCAAATACTAAATGTGTTACTGTTAAGAGTAACATGAGATGATTTATTATTGATTTAATCAGAAGAATCTGCTAATTCCAGAAGACTATAGTTTTGAATTCTATCAATATTTGCATTACCAGTAACTGGAGTCAGCTAAGCATATAGTAGGTTCAGTTTTATGGAGGGCTATTAAAGGAGGTTTAGTTTTGCATATTGAATGCGGACTCCTTTGGGATCTCTGAGGAGACTGCTGACTTTCTACTCTTTCCTTGGCCACTTCTGGCCACTGTTGGATGCAGGACACTGAGCTGGGTGGACCCCCAGTTTGACCCCATGTAGCTTATTATACGTTACACAGGTATTTTATATAAAGAGCAGACAAAAGGTATTTACACTCTGTATTAGCAGGACTCTGCTTCACACTGAATATCCTCCATTCTCCAAACCAAGGCTGTAGCTAGGCAGAAATTGTTAAATAGCTAAATTAGTTGAAAACATGAGGTGAATCACTGCTGCCTCTCCAAGCACAGCACTTTTATGTAGGCTTAGAAATACCTTCTACTTATTTTTAGGATAAACTCACAAAAGCATGAAGTAGTTGTAGCCAAGACAATGCCATAAGAAGCACTCCCAGAGCAGCAGGAGTGTGCACGAGGAGCTGGAGCCAGGCTCAGGGGACTGCCGGATGCAGCACGGCCACAACCCGAGGGGATCGGCCACACCCCTGAATGCGCCAGTGCGTCTCCATAAACACCCATTGTGCTCTTTCAATTAACAATGCATCTTAAAGCTGAAAACCATGAACGTGTGCACTTGGAACATTTAATTTGGGAAATTGGGAAAGCGAGCTCATCTCTTGTGGCTCCTTTTTCTCTATGTTCTTCCTTAATAAGGCCTCAGCATTTCACAGCCACTGAAGAATTCAAAGAATGCCATTAACCAAGATACCACCCTGATAATTAAAACGAAATACTTGTTCTGAAAGAATTCCGTAGCAAATCTCAAGTCTTACACACAGAAACTCCTTTTCAAGCCAAAATATTACAGCTTTTTGTTTTCTAGGTGATGTCTCAGCCTTTTTCTTTTTTTCCTTTTATCACTCTTTCCCAATAACTACTCCATCACAATCAAGAAACTGTATTATTCTTTTGTAACTTACAAACCCCAGTTTCCAAGTTTTGGTCTCAGGAGTTTTTTCTCTGCTTGCTGGGTTGCTTTTAGAGTGTGACTATACCTGTCTTTATCACAAGGGAGAGAAAAGGAGAAGGGAAGAAGGGAATAAATGATAAAGGGAGTGGTGGATGAAATGAATTGCTGGAACTTATGTTCTCTTAGGGCAAGGAAAGATGTGTCAATGGCTGAAAAAATGGAGAAAAACCACCAAGAGTAGCTCCCCCACACTTCACCTACTTGAAATGTACATGTTTTCTATAGCTTTATATTTTTCTGGACAGACACATGAAAACTGCAGCTCAGATTTGTTCTCTGGGAGTTGTCATACATAAAGACTCTGACCTGGAAGTCTGTTTAGCACGCCAAGAAATCCTTTTGGCTACCAGCAGTGAAAATGCTGCTGTATTCACCCTGAGAAACAGATGTGGCCACAACATCTACACATAAATATTTCAGGAAACCTGCCTCCTTAATTCAAAAATCTAAGCCTTGCCTCATTATTAGTGTTAGGAGGAAAAACTTATTAAATATGCCATAAAATCCCATTTTCCTGAATACAACCCCCAAATGAATTTCCCTGAATAGGCCATCAAAACTGAGATTAAATCACAGTTGTTGCTCACTATATAAAATCCTGCATTTGTATCCTTGGTCTTGTATTGAAGCACATGTCACTGTTTAAGGGCACAATACATGAGTTTTATGCCTATCAGAATACAAAGGTGACTGTAGAGTAAAAGAAATTGATAAATACAACCATATCTGAATTCTTCAGCTCTGTGGATTGCCACAGAAATTTCAATTCTTAAGGCTTCTCCAAGCTTGTTTAGCTTTAAGACTTCACAGAAGGGAAAGAGTTTGTGTAATAACTAAGCCTGGAGCTCAGAAACTGCATCTCATTTCAAAAATGTTTGAAATGCTCTCATTTAACAGTTTCTGAAATGAAATACAGCAGACTTCCAGGTCTGCAACATCTTGTCCTCATTTGCAATGCAAAGTCTTACAAAAGCTTAATGGAATTTAAGCTTTTTTTTTCTTTTTTTTTTTTTTTAAATCCAGAGAATCATCCTTCCAGACTCTCAGAGACTGGCCCTGGCAATGAAAAAGGAGGCTGAAGTACTTAATTTATGTTAGATACCATATCTCAGAGCAGTTTAAGACAGAGGAACACACCGGTACTTGCTGCTCATCATCTCAGTAGAAAATGGTTTGCAGCACTGCCCTTACACAGACACTGACATGATCCATCCAATGTAACAAATTACTTTACATTATGGGAATGCAGCATTTCAAAAGATGTCCATTTGCTTTCTTGCATGAAAATGAAAAATGTCTAGTGCATTGTTATGCCTTTTTAGTCGGTATATTAAAATCTAACCACGTAGCTGAGCTAATGACTTCTTTGCTTGTTAGCAATTAACACTGAAACAGTACAGGATACAGGAGAGAGAAATATGGCTTAAGATTCATTTTCCCATGCTATAAAATGCAGAACTCTCTCTGCTGATCTTACCCTCACCACAGTGCTGTGGGTGACATGGCTGTAAAATATGAGGAATTTTTGTCCTTGTTTGGTTGTGAGGGGTTTTTTTTATTTTGGTTTTTGGTTGATTGGCTGATTTGGGTTTTGTCTGTTTTGATTTGGGTTTTTGCTTGTTTGGTTTGGGTCACCATGTTTTCAAACTATCTGGCTCGAGCAGACTGAGAGTACTGAGATTCCTATAAAACAAGGGTTTGGATAATGAATTTCAATTTCAGTTATTTCTGGTTTCTCAGCTTTGAGAGCCATCTCTGCAGCCTATGAAGCTGTTTCGTACCATCACAAGATTTGTGATCTAAATTCAAACCAGGAGCTCTAAAAAGCAGAGATGCAGTCGAGCTCTAAAAAACCAAGACATGCTACACTTGTTTAAAAAGAACATTAAATTCTGCACCTGAAAAGCACAACTCAGCTCCACGTAAACTCCCTTAGAATAAAGCCCCAGTTTTATTCTCAGTCTTATTCTATAAAACCGAACAGTGAATAATTCAAATGTTTCATTAATTTTGTAGGACCGGGATAATGCTAAAAGTGTACGAGTCTATAGCCTGAAGTGCCCGGTGCAGGGGAAGAGCTGAAGGCTTGGCTGGGGCTGGAATTCACCCCTTGTGAGCCTCCCGATGCCAGCGGAGGGCTTTGTGAGGGGAGCAAGGACAGCTCAACCTGCGGGGAAACACCGGCACTGAAGGAGGGCAGGGCAAGGCAGAAGCAGTTTAGGCATATCCAGAACAGTCTGCCCAGTGTTGTGCTGCTCATCACCTGCCCAGCGGCACAAATATCCTTTCCTTCCCTGTCTCCAGCCTGCTCTTTTCCCCTGCAGCCAGGAGCCGCCGCGTTCCATGGGCGAACCCGTTGTCTGTGCGCCAGGGGAGGGCTCAGGAGCAGGACGCTGATGAGGGGCAAGGGTCGGTTCTGTACCTCGGCACACGGAGGGGCTGTTCCGGTCCTGCTCTCCCAGACCCGGGACAGGGGACACCGGGGACACTGAGGGCACTGAGAGCCCGGGCTCCGCCGCGGCTCGGGGCCGGAACGGGCGGGAAGGAGGGAGCGCCGTGAGAGGCTCAGGGGAGCGCTGAGGGCCGGGCCGGGCCGGGCCGATGGCGGCTGCGGGGGCCCCGGCTCCGGCTCCTCGGTGGCCTCACAGCTCCTGCGGCTGCAGGGGCCAGCAGTGCCTGCTCTGGGCCGGGAGCACACACCAGGAAAGGGGCACAGCTCAGGGACTGACGGTCACGGCCAGCTCTTGGTGTGACTTTGCTCTAAAGCTACAGTGACGGAGATAACAGAACCTTCCTGCAAATCTCTTCTAGGTGTTTGGTACTCCTGTTATTTTACACACATATATACATACGTACACACACACACACATATACATATATATATGTGAGAGGTTATTTATTCTGAGAGTGCAGTGCCTGAAGACCGGTGCAGTGTTTCAGTGGGCCCTCGCCTGTCCTCCCTCATTTCCCCCTCCAGACTCCAGGAGCTGATGTCCCTCCCCAGCCCCAGCAGTCCCACAGCCCCACTGCGGCCCCGTTATGGGTCTGGCACTCCTGGCCTGGCGTTTTGGTGATGGTGCCCTGCCAAGGAGAAGCTGTTAGACTGGTTTGGCACGGCTTTTTTTCCTGACAAATTCAGGTTAGCTGTGACTTTCACCTTGAAGCTTCTTGCTATTTGAAAGAGACATATATGCTAGTATGGTTGAAGGGTTTTTCTTGGAATTCAGTTTAGCTAGCTGACTTTTAAAGATTTCTTTTTGCCCTCTCTCTTAAAAAAAAATAAATGGAAAAAAGTATGTACCTTCCAGCCATTGCGATGCTTCATCCATTTTCTGTCATAACCTAGAACAAACTGTGTCAGGTTTTATAAAATTAATGATTCATCTTAGTATAATCTAGGTTGCTCTTTTTAGTTTCTCATATTTGACCTAAGAAAAAAGCCACTAAGTTTTTGATCACAAAAACACAGACCAGACTGGTAGGCTTTGAAAAAGAGAATCTTCTTCAAGGAAATCAAGTGTTTTTCACACACTTGTCCATTTCGTAAATACACACGTCTGTTTCATAAATACACAAATTTCCATTTCATAAATAAACACCCACTAGTTTTGTTATACCAGCATTCTTTAGCACAACCTCAGCATTTTGGCTTCATGCAAACAAAATTCATGAAGTCAGCAGCTGTAATCCATCTTGCTGGAGTAGAAATACTGAGTGGAGAACAAACTGATTAAAAATGAATATAGGGATCCTACTGGAAAAGTGAGGTTTTCCAGAAAGGACGCTATGAAGGGCAGCAAGTGTGAGCTAGGCTAGAAAGGAGGGACTGGGCTTTCCTCATCACATAATGTCAACTGCAGGAAAATATAAGCAGACTTAATATGTAAAGTGGTGTGAACTGTTCACGGTTAAGGCAATGAAGGAAATCTGAGCTCCTGGAACAAATGGTGTATGGAGACTCTGCAGTGAAAGCTGAAACAATTCCTAGACCAGAGCTGGTTGGTAACAGGGGAGTAGATGAAATTTCACTTTTATAGGCATATAGTAATTATATGCGAAAATGTGATTTATGAGAACGCTTCGGTGTTTACTGCTTATCTCCAACTGAGCTTTAGAGGTCCTGTTGAGAATAACATAAAATGTAACATTTTGTTCCTGTGCAATAAACAGTAATTAGGAAGCAATTTTAATTTAAAGTCAGCTAGGATTTTGCTGTTTACAGTAACTAACAGACAATGACTAAGTATACAGTATCTATGAATGAGAGATTAAAAATATTAATAATGAAGAAACATTAATAAAAGGATTGCTTAATGAAGAAATGTTAATAAAAGGACATGACACACTCAGTACAAATGAACACATCCTTAGATAGGTTTCACAGGTTTAACTACCTATTTCAGTTCCTAAGTAGGCAGCACTTGAAGTTATACACTTCGTCCTGCATCCTTTGCTTGCCATCCCAGTCCACCACATCACCACTTGCTTTTCAACAATTATCTAGCTCCCCTATCACCCCTAGTTTATTTAATTTTATGTTTTGTCATGTTTTAAAACTATGGAACACAACATATCTACTCTACTGAAGACCTGATGCCAACCTAAGAGCCTTTTGTTGAAATGCTATTTTAATACTTTATTGTCCTTACTCTACTGCTCTGTAAATTATCCAAACTCATTACTGAGGCAAAGTCAGTGTCTGAGCTCCCATAAGTTGTTCCTATGCATGGCAGAAAGAAGAAGAGCTTAAATTTTAGTAATCTGGCTAAAAGAAGATTAGAGGTGGCATGTGTCTGTGATAACTCTCTGGATATATTTCTAAAGTGATATTTAGAAAAGACAGAAAGAAGAGACTGTGGTAAGCTTAATTCTAGCTTCTAGTTCCAGTTTTTTGATGCAGAATTCTTCCAAGTATCTAGTTGGCTTCAGTGGGAAGCAATTTACTTTTAAATCTTCAGAATGGCAAGTGAGGAATCTCCTTTGTTCGGGAGACAATTGAGTTTTGTCTATTGACTGATAATATCAGTAGTAGAATTAAAAACGTGGGTTAAAAATGAAGTTTTGAAGGCTGCAAGATTGAAAGAAATGAGAGTTAAAATAAAGACAGCAAGACACTTAATGCATATCAGTGAAAAGGACCTGGAGGAAGTCATCAGCCAGTGATTTCTCTCGTAACACCTGATCTGCAGCAGCCTCGCCATCTGTTGTTTAGGTCTAAAGACAGTAATTTTCCTGAAATAATGATTTATTTGTATTTTAAATGAATGCTTTCCTTCAGCATCCCCACACAAAACTCAAGCATTTGCAGAGAGACACAGGCCTGTTTCTGCGTTACCTAAATTGAGCAGTGTATTAGAAAAACCCCAACTGTTTAGCAGTTGTCGCCATGTCTGCCATTTCCATGTTCTGTCTTAGAATTCTATTCTACTTAGAATTTTTCTAAGTAAAATTCTTGACTTTAGCTTTAGGTCTGTCCCTCTGTGCCCTCCTGTAACTGGTGGTGGAGGAGAAGGAGTTCCAAAGACTGACTGGGTTAAAAGTAATTGGAGAGGAGTCATCAATAGTTTGGAGAATTGGACATACATCGGGCCAGTTTTGATTTGCCTTGAAAAAGTCAATCCACTAAAAAACCATGCATGCTGAACAAGAGCAGAGAAGTCAATCCTCCAAAGAGAATCACAGTAAAGAAAAGCACATTGTCTTTTCACTAAATTTCACAATATGGAACTGCCATCATGACTTCATTTAAAGTAGAGCCACTGCCTTAGACACTGAGCTTCACACACTTGTTTGCAAGTACAAGTCATGACCCATTTCTCCTCTTTAGTCCTGGTTTTAGGTAAAGGTCAGCTACTATCTGAAGAAAAGCTTTCAGAGCTAAAGATGATGTGTTCGTTGTTGCCACATCAAGGATGTCAATGATACGAGGTGAAAAGACCACCACTAAAAAGCCCTCCCAAACCCCCACCCTAAACCCAACCAAAAAACCCCATTGAGTTTTGCCACAGAATGAAATAGTCTCTTTTTTATAGCAAACTAGTATACCTTGTTGCACCGGCGCAACATATCTTAGATACATAATGACCCAAATGAGTCATTTTTTATAGCAGTGAAAATAATCTTTGACGTGCCTTAATGCAACGGACTACTGTTTTGATTAAGGCCTTGATTACCTTGGCCTGTCTGATAACTTCTACCAAGGGCTAATTTTCACAATAAAGATGGGCTTTTAATCAAAGTTTTCTACACCCTGCAGAAAAAGCTTCTGATATAGTCTTTATGGGGATTACTGGCTGCCTCCTCCTGTGTGCAGGGTAAGGCCATAAGACTCTTTGATCAGCACAGGAAGCAAATCCACTCTGCAGAAAAGATGTGACTTCCTAGTTCTCTACTGTTGCCCTGTCCCCTTGCAGCTTCTTGTGTTGCAAAATTGACACCTGACGAACCCCAAATCTCAAAATTCATCTCAGAGACAGTCTCCTCTCTAGTGAAGGCAAACTGAGACTGCTGAGACTCTGTCAAGCTTTCACAGACTGGCTTTCCAGAACAGTAACATTCGTTGGACTCAGTTTCCTCCATACCAGAACAGCCAAAGAGAAACAGCTTGACAGCACATAAATATTTAATTTATATTTCATTATCAGACTCACTAGATATGACCAGAAATGGAAACTGGAAGAATTACCTATTATGTTTAAAAATGCAGTTTGAGGATAGTATGCATAGTATAAATTATGTTCCACATTTAATGAATGACATGAAACAGCTTTCCAGAGGAGTATCAGTAACACAGAACCTCCTATGACCTATGCCTCTTTCTATTTTTTGGGAGATCCTAGAGAGAGTATTCCCTGGATCAGAGCAGCTGCGTGAGGAGTGAGCTCCCCTCTCTGCTGGAATGTGACACAAAGAAGTCCCTGACACAGCGGTGACAGCAGAGGAAGGTGCACAGAGCGAATGTCCGGCACTGCTCGCTGGCTGCAGGCCATGCAGGCGTCATGGAGCTCTCCTGAAACAGAGCTCCTGTAGTTTGGGCAAGCTCAGAGTTCTGCTTTCCTGGTTCTTGGGCTCTGATCTGTGCCCAGCCAGAAGTCTGCTCAGAGATGTTAACTGGAGTTGTGCCTGGAACTTCACCTTGCATTCCCTTTGTGTGGTTGAGACAAATCACCTCTCTCCTGCCCTGGCTGGTTTCCCTAACCCCACACTATCTCCCTGAGCTCTGTGTGCTCCAGCATTGCAGTGCCCTAGGGCAGGATTAGGCCATTTGTTTATATATAAACACATGGCACACTCCTCCTGCACAAGTGTTTGTTTTTGCATAGCTGGCAGATAACAGGGCTGTAAATTTTATTGCTAAATATTATAAACATAGATGTATGATTTTTCCCCCCAAGAATTGTGGTTTGGGTTGGATTCTGATCTCGCTTTTGCCAATTTTTTAACTGATTTACCAATCATTTACCCATGCGTGACATTAGAATAAAACTTTATGGGTTGCTTTTCAATGGCATTGACATTACTTGTGGGTACTGTTAAACATAATATAAGCAATTAAAAAAAAATCAGGCTATTTTTCAGCAAGATGCAAATGAAAATGATTAAAATAATACATTTATTTCTATAATTTTCTACTTAATTCCTTATTATATATATCCCTATGGTATAATGAACGTGACATTTTTCTGATGGTTTTATGAAAACAATTATTTCTGTTTTTTTCTATTCTGTACATTACTGGATTATGTCTTTATCCAGAAAATCTCTCTACCTTCATTACTGTTAACACATCTTTCTTCCCATTGTTTTTCTTTCTAGAGTCAGAATTTACCACCGCAGAGAACAGCTACTGCTGCATTCTACTACTTCTCCACATCATCTCGAACTGCTCAGGATTTCATGAGGTAATTTCAGTAGTGTCACATCACACTTGAGACAGAATATCTAAGATATGTGAAAGGTGTGCAGGGGTTTGCTCTTCTGTTCGTGTCTTTGGACACCATGAGACCCCTTTTCATACATGTTCCCTTTCCATTACCAGGACATATGGGATTGGGATATCAGGTGCTTCTTTGCATGCTACTCTGAGTAGGTCAGATGTTTTAATCCCCAAAATAATTTCAATTCAAATATGCATTCTGAAGAAGAAAGGAAACAAAGTAAAACTGAATACGACAAATGTTGTGTTCAGAATGGTTTTTGGTGGTTCAGTCAATATTAAACTGATGAAAATAATCTAAACAGACATGAACTATTTCAGAACACAACTTTACAGATTTAGAAAGAGGTTTTCAAGATGAAGATAATGCATACTGTGTAGTCCTGCATGCTTCACTGTAATTTTCAACATTCTTAGACCATTAATATGCATGATCCTACCTTTTTATGCTTGGGTTCTTAGCTTTCATGTGCTATGTCTGAAGTGGCATAAAAGGTTATTTTATTTGTATTTACAATGTCTTCACTTGCTAGTACGTATGTGATCATCTGTTACAGAAGTGTTACAACCAGCAGGGTAACAGAATTAATGCAGTCACAAACTACATGCCATAGACAATGGGAAATGCATTTACATTTGTATCACCAACTCAGCACTGGAAAGCCTCTTTATAAATGTGCATCATCAACATGTGAATAATGTCCTAACAGGGTTTAACTATTCCATATAGCCCTTTTGGGTTTACCTTACAACTGTGATGTGATACATGCTGAATTAAGAATTACATTTCTTTTAAAGCTCACCTTTTATATCATGGCAGGTGTAGGGTACCCCTGTTTAGCAGCACTAATCAGAAGAAAATGCAGAATAATCAGGGCTCTTAAAATTTTGGTTGCATCTGCCTAAATAATGACAGATGCAGAAAGTTAAAGAGAAGACAGCTCCTGCTGAGTCTAAAACTCTGTATAATGAGGATAAAATATATAGATGCACATATTTTTGTAATCAAATTCTGCTATTGTAATTCTTTTAAGAGCCATCACAAATCAGCTTAAATAGATCTGTTCAGTGGGAATGTTTGTTAACTCCTTTCTGCAGAAAGGTAAGGAGGGCTTATTGTTTCCTTGGGGGGCTGCAGCAAGGAGATAATTACAAGCTGTAAGACATAATCACATGGACAGGGTAGGGAGCGCAGGGCAAAGAGGGGTGATGGTGCTTCCACCAGTACCTTTGATTGCAGGCTAGGGAACTGCATTGAGTTACAATTTTTAACCAAGCACACAATAACCCAGCTGTGCTGTGTTCTTGTCCTCTCAGTGACTGTCCCCTGTCATGGTAACACTGCTGTGCAGAATAAAGGGGAAGGGATTTTAAAGTCTCTTAAAATGGACAAATCTGACTTTTGCTCATACCCTTGCCAGTGTTTTTTTTAAGTGATCTCAAACACTCATGTTTGTAACACTGGTTTACTGCCTCACCTCAGATATGTCCATTCATTCCAAACCTCAGTTTCCAGATGAACAAAATGCAAATACATGCATAATTTGCAGGAAGCTGGCACTTTGCAGGGAAGCATAATGAAGACAGTTTTATAATGCATTTTCCTTCTTTTGGAAGCAAAACATGCACTGGACACAAAGGAAAACATCAGTCTGCATTTAATAGATACAGAATTATTTGTCACATGTTAGCAGTGTTTAAATGTAAGCATAAAGCAGACAGAGCACTGAGTTTGTAGAGCCAAGCCCTGTAACTGTAATTGCTCTGAGAGATTAATTGTTCCCACTATGGCTTTGCCAGGCAAATGGACTTCTGTGCATTTCTTTACCTTAATTGAGCTGTGCTGCCAAGTTCAGACCACCTCTTGCTTCAGTCCCCTGCAGTTCCAGCCAGGCAGGTTCCCCTAGAAAACACAAACAAACAATTTAGTAAGATACTAAGGAAAACCGTGTGTGCCTGGGCAAAAGACCTGACTGTTGGGCTTTATTCAATGGCCTTTGTTTTTTCACTGTATGTGGAAAATGGATTCAGTCTTCTCCTGAGTAACTGGCATTTGTTTGCTCATTGTTTCAGACTGAATCCATAAGCTTTTAAACCTGGGCAAGACACGGAGGATGCATAAATTCTCTCTTTCTGCCGTTGTGGTCAGGGCATTATGGAAGCACAGGCAATGGCGGTGATGGTCTCATGATACCTTGTGCCTACCCTCTCCTGGCAGGAAAGTACAGACTGATGATAGATTTCAAAAGTGAATAGTGGCTTTTTTAGTGTTTCAAAATTAAACAACTGGAAAAATAATCTAAAAACCTAGAATTTCTGGCAGATTTTTTAGGATACTTTGCAGTATCAGACACATGTGAGTGTGGGCAAATTTGGAAAAAGTAGCTCAAAAGTAGTTCAAGTTTCTGTAACAAAAAACTGGTTTTCAGGTGCATTTTCTGTTTAAAGAGTAATTTAAAGAAGGAGGATGTTCTTTTCTTTTCAATGGTGGAAGTCCCGGAATTGTGTTACTGATCAGAGGATGATTTCAGTTAGGTGCTGTAGTTACGACAATGGGTTCCATCTGGAGACACAGCTGAGTGCCATTTGAATGACTGCAGCAGGAGCAGACATTCTCCACCTAGGTTTAACCTACAACAAATACAGTTAGTGAAATACTACAGGTCCCCAGGCTCTAGAACCCTGCAGAAACTCTAACCAACAGAAGTGGATGTCAGTGTATTTCACTGTGGGGGTACAAGCAGATGCATTCACTTCACTTTAAATTTGTAATGCAGCTTTAGCTACACTGAGAGTTAATAACCAGCAGTTGGCAAAAGCAGTAAATTCTGGCCCTTTACATGAACTCTGATGCAGTTTCATAAGCAACCTTTAAAACTAGGCTGTTCCCTTGTTTGTATTTAATTACATGTGCATTTAATTTTGATTGTTAATTTGTGCACGGCTCATTTTCTCTGTTCTATCAATGTAATTATCCCATTCTCATAAAATAACTGTCAAGTCCAAAGTGCCTGTGTCTCCTTTCCAACCCGAGTGTGCATCTACAGTAGGCAGTTAAAGCTTGCAAAGACCCAGGGGACAGAGTGAGTCTTGAGTGTTTGCTGCTCTCATTTCAGGTGTGAACCCTGGTTCAGTGGCAGTTGTACTTCTCTGTTCACCAGGTTTGGGAAAAAGTATTGAGCAAGAAGGACCATGTTGAAATTTATATAACAAAGCCCATCTTTCTTCCCCTAACACATGCCTATTTTTAAAACTTTTGATGATTTGAAACTACTTGAAATTTTCTTTTTTTTTTTTTCCCTTGGAATATGTGATGAAAGTGTCCCATAGAGCAGTTACCCAAATACAGAATTAGTCTGAAATTATGTGAGACCGTGGATGAAGCTTTGTGACAGAAACCTTGGTGGCAGTTTCAGTTTAAGTGGTTCCAGAGTTATTTCCCAGTCCCTGTCTGTTCAGTTTCATGCTTGCTCCACAAAGTACTGCTCCTGCCATTAAATCCTCCAACTTGTCACAGGAATGTGTGAAGCAGTCAGTGGAGGCAGGGTAAAATACAGACCGCCCTTGCTTTTTTCTTTGGGTTGTTGTTTTTTCCTCACTGGGAAAACATTCAGTTCAACAAGCTCAGCTTGGAGGCAATAGAGTGGGGCTTAACATTTAATTTTCACAGAACTTCAGGAGTATTTAAAAGTTAGCACTTGCTTTACCTCATATGATTCAAATCCAACATGTACATATCTCCAAAATTATTTGCATGTAGTGCATAGACCTGTGTGTTTTGTCCATCCAACTGTCCACTGAAATCTAACATCAAACTTTTAAGATAAATTTCAGGTGAAAATTTCCTTTACAGATATCATATGCGAACTCGAACTAGTTAGCCGATGAATAATCTCACTAAATATGTGGTGAAAAATATGGTAATAAAACAGACAGCTTTGCTGTTGGATCACATAGATAAGAATAATGATCCCCCAACCATCCCAGAAACTCTCAAAGTTGTGTAGAAACGACTGTGACACTTAAGTTCAAAATTTGCAGGAGGTAGTTAATACTTCTGCTGTTGCTTGTGTCAAAAAACCCTAAACTTGGAAAATTCTCAAGTTGCAGAGTTTTTGTTTGTTGTCCACACTCCAGGGTTTAGGTCAGCCCTTTTTCTGTCGTGTTTGTTGGTGTTACTCCCCCTGTATTTGGGATAACAGGATACTGCAGCCATCACCTGTCTCACATGGCAGCAGGGAAATAACAGCAGTATTAAAGGATTAATCTCACCACGACTGGTGGCTTCTGTTTCATTTGTGTTCCAGAATTTTCATGTTTCTATCACTGCATTTCTAACTTTGCTTTGGTGTAAGTAGACCTGACCTGTGCTATCCACAGCCTGCTTGACTGCTTCATTTTCATATTATCAGTTATCATCAACAGATTTTTCCACAGCTATGACCTTATTTTTCCCCTTCTGTGCAGGGCTAGGAATGTTAAATACACTTCGATAGAGGGGAAAAAAAATGCCCTGATTGGCAGTGGTCTGAGGACTTTCAGCCTTTAAGGGCTACCTTACTAACTTGCCAGGGGATAAAAGACCTGGCCTCTTTGCATATTTATTTGCATAAATACTGTTTTCAAAAATTGCATAAAGTTACAATATTTGATTTAATGCTAACATCAAAAATCAATTGAATTTACAATATTTGCTTTAAACAACACCCTATATGAAAACCAGAAATATCATATTGCAGGCAAACCTGCAGATGACTTACATTGTCTTATTCTTGCTTGAGGGCAGGAAATTACGTGTTCTTTGGCTGCATCTATTTTCTATCAAAATGGTTTAAAGATATTGAAGGATACACATAATAGAAAAACAATGACTGCTCTGCAGGCACGTATCTTGCAGAGTATATCACCTTGTTGGCACATGTCTACTTAAGGTGCATGGAAACAAGATTAGGTAAATCCAAATCTGAAAACAATCTTGCTTCATCACTAGCCAGAGTTAGCTCATATTTACCTCTTCCAAACAGAACAGGAGATGACTTTGTGGTCCTGGAAAAATGTTCAAGTTCTCTAAGCTCTGCATTTTTCCTTAGAACAAATCTGGGATCGATGCAATTTAATGCTTAGACCAAATAAGAAGTGACCACCACCTGATTACTAATGAGGCCATATGTCAGATGACATACATGATAAAAGTCTCAGTGCAAAGCACAGCTCTTCCTGAGCTGTAGCTCTGTGTGTTGTCTGCTGTGATGCGTGGATGGAGATGGCTTTCAGTGCCAAGGGAAAAACAATGACCTACGTGTGCTGGTTCTGAGAACCTGGGATTTTAGAACACACAAAGCTGACCCTGTAACAACCCAGCAACTTTTCTATAGGTGACAAGAAAAGTGTCAGATAAATTTTGCTCAAGAGTTTCCTGTTATGGAGAGGGAGAGAGATGAAATATTCAATAGAAATTAGTAAGAATCGTGTAGCATCCCAGGAACCAATAATTTTCAATACTTGCATTTGCATGCAGGATGTGTGTTTGTTCACCATCTAAGTGGTATTTAGTCCACATGTCTCCTTTAGCATGCATATTTGCATTGTCAACCTGATGGATTGCATAGGAATGAATCCAATAAAATTAAATGAAAAATAATATTCATTTTATGGTACCTGTACCACTCATTAAAGTATTTCTACTCAATTTAAATTAAAGAAAGATGTGTGATAGGGCCAGGTTATTAATATTAATTTTAAGTCATCTGGGTAGAATTTTTTCATTATGATATTTCCTATTAAAATATGTAGTACCATAAAAAAAATCTAAAATTCTCACCTCTGTGAAAATGTTACCTATTTCACTGCAAAAGGGAAATCATCATGCAGGTTCATGGGGTTAAAGAAGTGTGAGTATGCCAAATGAGTATCTACAGTCTGGCAAAATTAAGGGGCAGGTCCAGGAGAATTCCTCACACCTGAGCTAAACAGGGCTGTTCACAGCTGTGGCAGGCCTAGGGTAGGGAAGGATCTTGGAATGCCCTCACTGCTGCTTTAGCCACACTGATCCCTACAAAGAACAGATAGCAAGAGAGAATAAATATCAAATCCCTCTTTGTTTCTTCTTCCCTGCAATATTTTTTTTAAACTTGTTTGGGTTTTTCTAATAACAGTAAGACCTCTAAATAGATATCTACCTGCTGGTGGTACAGTAAAATGCAGGTACATCTTATGGGCACAACAGTTTAAGTCAATTTAGATGATGGCTTTATCAGCATTAAATAGCCAGGTTCCCAGCTGACAAGGGAAAAAGATATCCCTCCACCTTTTCTGAACTTCTTGAATTCTTAACATTCCTTAAATCATTTAATAGCTGCCCTATTCATAGGAAAATGTATTGCTGAAGTTAAACAGTGGTTTTCTCCTTCCACTCTCATTGGAGAGAAGCATAATAAATTATGCCTGATTTGCATGCAAGTTTGCATACACAAAACTCTTGTCATGAATTAGCAAACAATAAGCTTCTCGTGTCAGAACACATTGTACAAACAACAGCATCAAATAGCTACTGAGCTGTATTATTACCCTGCTGTGCCGTGGTACTGAGACTTCTCCACACAAATTTACAGCTCTGCAAAGGCAACAGAAAGGGTAAACTCAGCAGCTTTGTGTCTGTCATCGTGCTGGAGTCCAAATAACCTCCACTGCTTTGTGGGACATCCTGACTCCAGGGAAGTTCTGAGGCCCAGATGAACCTATATGCAGAATGTACAAAAAGATTTCCCTGATGACACAAGTCAGTTTTCCATGTGGTGCCTGGAAGCATCCATCATTGAGGTACTGGGCAATGCACAATCAGCTTCTCTGTGTCATGGTACCATGAAAGTATCAGCATTACAATGAGGGCAGATTGCTCCTGCAGTTGGGGGTTTTATGGGGATGAAGTGTGTTACTAATCCAGTGCTGATGTCATAGGTCACCTACACACAATTTCAAACACTGGGAAAAGCTCTCCTGATGTGTCATGTAGTTACAGCAGAGCTTCTGACAGCTCTTCATGCAGAGTTTGGTGCTAACACCTGTTACTGCCTGCCTACCTTACTTACCTTCTGGAATCTGCCAGAGGAACAGAAGCAAGGGGAACTAATTAGTGTAACTCATCACTGGTAGCGAGGAGGCATCAGGAGAGATCTTCAACTGCAAAGGATTGAATGAAAGGGGTTGGAGCAGTTCGGGGCAGCCAAGCATGCCTAATGTGAAGAATACTGCTGGCTGTCACATAGTGAAAGCACTTTTAAAAAGACTGGAATGGCTACTTTTAGAGTTGCCTCAACTTGGCACCTTCCTTCTTAAAGAGCAAAGGATATCATATGCTGCACAAGGGTAAAACCACTTTGCTGCAAAGACGTTAGCAGAGGAACTCTTTTAGGATTTAAAAAGCATCAAAACCATGCTGAGGTAAAGCACAATTTGCATTGCAATTTAGCTAACACAAGACATGTAAAAATTCATTTTAGAGAGGTATTCTGAAAATTAATTTGCACGGAATATCAGCAGGCAGGATATTGTGCAAGTACACTCAGGAATGGTTGTTTGGGTAGATCACAGTTCCTACCCCCTTAGAACTAGACTTGCAGCATAAATAAGAAAAGCTGAAGTGTTTTCCTGTCCAGGTGGTGACAGCCCTGCAGGTTTCTAACCCACGACAAGCACCAGCTGAAATGTGTTTAGCAGCAATACCTCCAGGACTACAGCAACACGGTCTTGCAGCTGTCAGCACTTAAAGCAGGGAAAGCTAGAGGTTCCAAGAAGTGTACAGTAGGCTTTTGGTTCATACCTCACAGATCCAGAGGTGTGGTACTTAGGCAAAAAACTGCACAGGTCCAGGGCAACTCTTTCTAAAATACTCAAGAAAGAGTTGTTAGGATTGCTGCAAAGTGCTACAAACTGGAAGTGCTAGGAATTGGCAAACCTACTGGGAAGAAGTTCGTTATTCTCCTCCCCTGGGAATGCTTTCACATGAAGCAACAAAGAAACTTTTGACACTGTGAAACAGTGAAGAGTTTCATAGTGTATCCCCTTATGAGAGAAAGCTTGGTGCATTGTAATTCTGAGTGAATCTGGCAAAGTCCCCATTGCTGTTTATGGAAGAAGTAAATACTGTGAGGCCTGAAATGTGATTTTCCTGTACGGGGCATACCTGTACCACAGCTCTTGGTGTCATCTTTGAACAGGTTGTAACATTTAAGCTCTCATTCGTTTATCATCTGGAAACTCAGGCATTCAGAATCTTGCAGTTAAACCCAAATCTTTAGACCTGCTTAAATGTCTTGAATTGTAGATGGGGCTCCAACGGGATTGCTGGGGCACGAAGGACCTCAGCTAAACAGAACCTATTATTGCAGGACTCCAGGCTTGCAGCTAATCCCATAACTAGGTGGAACAACCCTGAGGCAGAGGTACAAGGGATCCCTGTGAGCCCAGACTTCTGCTGGGAACCCCAAATCGCTCCTCTCCCTGGCACTAGAGCTAGGGTTGAAGACTCCAGGGCTGCAGAGCCAGGACACAGAACTGGGAAACTGTGGAGTAAGAGCCCAGGGAAGGTGTTTCTAATGGGATGACTGGCAGTGAAGCTGCCCCAGGGATTCAGCAGCAATATACCTCAGACTTGGGTAGGAACTTGTTACTCATTAATCATTACTCAAGACACACTGCCTGCCAGTGAAAGCTTCTAGTATTTGCAGTTTTGCTGTGATATAGAAGGAAAGCAAGTAGTAACCTATTCTGGCACTTCATGGCTGGATGTGTTTTAGGTGAGATAGGGGCAGCCTGTGAGGGTTAACATTTAAACCAGGAACAAATAATTGCAGAGTCATGAAACACTGTGTCCACAGTGGTGTGTGAAGACAGCTGCACCTCAACTCAAAACATACTCTAAGAATGAAATAATCAATCAAGAATCTTAACAGGGAAAACTATTCAGAGTTCTTAGAGCCCAGACTGTCTTTTTGAACAGCATCAGTAAATATGTTTATTACTCAGACTATAGGTCTATAAATATCAGTGATATTTTAAATATATTTTAATTATGGGTCCAACTTTAGTGGCTTCATTAGTAGCATAGTTAAAAACAAACAAACAAACAAATAAACAAACAAATAAAAAGGTCAAGAGTCCCTAAAACCCAGATGCTCTTCCATTCAAAACCCTTACCCTGATGATATTGCTAAAATACAGGAATGGGAGCATTACCTTTGACAGGGCAGTGCTGCTGCACGTACAAGAATAGCTGCCAAGTTTCCTTGCAGGTGCTTCACTCACGGGCAGGAGCTCCAGGAATGTATTGAAATGGCTGGTTACCAAAACCAGTTCTCTCTGAAAAACACAAAAATACAGATGAAGATTTGTTTCATTACAAAGTGGTTCTGTTTTGAGGAGAAATAGGATTACAATGCATGCAATCATCTTTCCACTCCTCCTTGATGAGCAGCTTCAGCAGCTGAGCTGACGTGCCAAGGCAGCTCAGGGGTTGCAGGGGAACCAATTCCTTGGTGTTCAGGGAACCCAGTGGAGAACGTACCTTTGTCTGTGGAGAATGGGCATTTTGGCAGCACTTCCTCAGCATGCAGAAGCCAAAAGTGGTATTGAGTTGACAACATCTGGGAAGCAAGGAGGCACAAGCTTGTTTTTATGCACACCTGTATGGAGTTCCTGTTATTATTTGGGATTGGGCACTAGGAGAGTCAAACAAAATGCTGAGTGACAAAGGAGTTGCTTTTTACTCTCTGCTGTCACTTAGCAATGTCATTCTTCCTACTTTATTTTCCACCTTTTTCTCTCTGCACTTTTAGTCTCTAAGTTCATAATGGAACATTTTCCATTTCAGCACTGAAGAAAACAGTTCCTCTGAGTTTGTGGACCATGTATTCTACAGGAACTGTATTTCTGGGCAATTTGTGGCATGTCTGCTGAATCCAAAGCATAAGCACAGTGACTGAACACATTTCTCAGTTTTAACATGAGCAGCTCTCTATGACAAATGCTGCCACTGCTGAGTTGCAGGGCATATTGCAGCCCACCCAGCAGGCTGAGATTCTGCAACGGTTGAAAAATCCTGAGGGCAGGAGTTACAGCTCAGGCCTCAGCACGTGCCTGACTTCAGAGCAACTTACAGTGATGTGAACTTACAAGGACACCACCAGAAGGGCATTTTCTTTTTTATTGAATAAAGGTGTTAATAGTGTAGATAGGCTTCAACTCCCAAGTGGCAATTTATTATAGCGGAGTTAAAACTAGGAAAAGTCAGAGCAACTTTGGTAGTGGAAAACTTGAAACGTAAAAGAAATTAAATAATAAATAAGAATGCAGGAAAATTGCAGTCATATTGGCTAATTGACATGTGAGAACAGTCTGCTTTCCAAAATTTTAAATGATTGGCACTGCTTTGTTCCAGCAGGGAAACTCCAAGGGTGATTTTTATTTAGGGATAGTATTTTGCATAATAGCAGCCAATTATATTTGCCAGGTAGGCAAATGCTGGTGGCCTGGACATGTCATCTCAGTATCTGACCTTCTGCTACCATTACCCTGCTCTTCCTCATGCAAACTGCTCAAGTCAAACTGGTAAGGAGACTTTTAAAAACATAAGTAGTACAGTACAAACAAACACAGGTACACACTCTTCTATACAAAGGCTTTATTAAAAATGCTTCTGGGGTGCCTGTAGCAAAACATGTAGAGTTAAAAAAAAAAATCAAGACAAACTGGTATCTATTACAATGCATTGATGTTTTCTCTTATTCCAAAAGTCTGGTCAGTGGCCAGATGTGAACAGTTATTCTTGCTGCCTATGTATGCTGCAGGTTATCCATTTTGGGATATTACTCTACATAAATGTGGAACTCGAGTCAAGTCTTTGTTTAAAGAAACTTCATGTATATTTTGAAATGTTTGTCACTGCAGTATAGTGTAGGAAAAATAAGAATTATTTCTAATATTTACACAAGGATGAACAGCACAGACTTTTACAAAATAAAAAAAAATTACAGTACAGAGACTCTTTACAATATCTGCAGTTGATACTCTGAAAGATCCAGCCTTTGAAACTGAAATTCAGAGACAGTTAAACTTCTTACCTCCCTTTTCTTCTTCCCTCACCTCCCACCGCAGTATTCAAACCCTTTACTCAGTAGAACTGATTCATGTAGAATGTTAAGATATAACAAATGTTTTTTTCTCAGAAAAAAAAGTGTCTTAAATATATGTATTTAAATATTCAGGACAGATCCTGTTTCCCTTATGTGACTAGATTTATATGTGTAAGGAATAAAATTGACCCTGTAATTAGAATTGAAAACACAAAGATTCAACAGCAGAAGACAATTCCAGTGTATTCTGTTATGCTTCCCTTCAGCTTCAGAATTCCTGTTATGTCCATGATGATGTCGGTTTGCTGCACAGCCACATTCCCCCGGGGACTGGGAGGGGGTCAGGCTTTAGACAAGGTCTGCACTGGTGTGAGAGAAAGCCAGAGACAGCACTCACCATTCAAGTGTTAGTTGTTACTCACTATACAGTGGTTTTTATTAGGGATCCTGCAGTGATCAGAAGAGCTTTGACCAAATAAGAACTTGCTGAGCATTTAGTACAGGCAGCCTATTCCTGAAGACAGGATATTTAAAGCTACAACCACATTTCTATTATCACTTTAAAAAGCACAGCAATGTTAGTGCCATGCCAGAAAGAGCTTCCATCTTAAGGCAAACTGTAACTTCTCAAGGACTTCTGCAGAGGACCCTGGTTGGCAGCAGTAAAAGCAGTGTCTGAGAAGAATTTTTCACTATTCTTGCTCTTATGATCCCTGATTTTTCATGTGGAGCTGCCGAATGTGGAGTGTTTGTGATTTCAGGGTAACAAGTTTGTGCCTGTCAGAAGGAGGATGCAGTGTGGTCCTAGAGACAAGAAGCTAATGCTAACCACCTGCCCATGGATCATTTCCTCCCGTAAATAACTACACTTCGGTGTCTTAGAATCCTTCATTTAAACCTCTGTCCCTTCCCTGGAGTACAGCGTGTTGTTTGTGCTGAGGCTGCTGTAAAAATGGGTGTTAAACTGGTTGAGCACCGAGTTGCTGTGGCCAAGGTGACCGGAAGGCATGGAATTGGACCACTCTCCCACACCATGGCTGGGGATACTGGAGAGTGGGGAGTAGGAATTGAAGCCTACCATGTTCTGCCCCATTTTGTCAATGGGTTCAGAGCTGAGTCCCATGGGCCCGGAGCGGCTCCCCGAGTTGGAGCCGTGGACATAGGCAGTCATGCTGGAGAGGAAGTTACTGAGGCACGGGCTGCTGGAAGAGGGAGGAGGAGATCCTTTCTCAGGTGAATTGTCAGTCCCAGGTGATGAGTTTTCCAAGATGTCCTGATGCTCTGCAGCTTTGGGGCTGCCAGTCAGGGTACTGTCCTCAGATTTCTCAGATGCAAAAGTAGCAGCACTGGCCTCAATGTCAGACTTTCTCTTCCTCTTCCTGCGAAAGTTTCCATTGTCAAACATCTTTTCACAGTTCGGGTCCAGAGTCCAGTAATTCCCTTTTCCTGTCAAGGGAAACAAAACCACACTTTTAGTTTAAAAATATGCACACAAATCAAAAAACCCCCATATTTAGGGCTTTACCGTGTTTCTCTCATTTCACAGAAAAAGAACAACTGTATGAGCAATACACATGTATTTTTAGTCACTCAAAAGTAGAAATCTGTTGAATTCAGAAAAAAAGTTCAAAGTTCTGGGTTCTACCCTTTAGCCCTGACTCTTCACACAGGCAAAAGTACGAGTGGAGCCACTGGGAGGGCTTTTTGTTTTGTTTTCTTGGTGAGGGAAGGAGGTTTTCAGTACATAGCTGGTCTTCTGAATTTATGGCAGAGTAATCAAATCCCATACTCTGCTGCTCCTCCAGATTCAGTGGGGTAGGTTTCTAACAAGACAGAACTAGATTTTTGGCCCTGTGTAGCAGAATAATTTCAATGAGTTTTTAATGTACTCCAAGGTTCTTAACGGCTATTGATAGGAAACAATGAATAAAGCCTACCAGCCAAGGGCTTGGTAATGGCGGAGGTGTGATTCCAAGCAAAACACTAATTGAAACAAACAAAGTAAAAGCAGCCTGCTCTCCTATTGAGAACTAAAGCTGACTCCCCAAAGCCATTGGATTTCTTTGACAAATCCCCTTCCCTTTAATTCCCAGTTAAGTTTGACATGAGACATGCATTACACCAAACGGGTCTTGAGTGTGCCTTGCCCAGTTAAATGTTCCTGTGCATGCTGAGCCTCATGCTCAGCTCATTGATCCGTTCTCAGGAAGACCCAGAGCAGGACAGAATTCCCTTCCCTCCAGAGATCTCACAGGAACACTGATTCACACCTCAGCTATGCACAGCTGCTTTCTAGTTCAGCCTTTTGAAAACAAAGTGCTACTGTGTCTATGTCCTGTATCTGGGCTACTGTGCCTCTTTACAGTGCACGAGGTATTTGAAAATTAATCAAGTTTAATTAGAGGTGGGGAAAAAGGGGGAGAGGGCTATACCTGGATCATCTTCATCTCGAGGCACCTTCTTGAAGCAGTCGTTGAGAGACAAGTTGTGCCGTATGGAATTCTGCCAGCCAGCCTTGCTTTTGTTGTAGAACGGGAAGTTGTCAGCCACGTACTGGTAGATCTGGCTCAGCGTCAGCCTCTTGTCAGGTGCCCCGTGGATGGCCATGGCAATGAGGGCAGAGTAGGAGTAAGGTGGTCTCACCAACTTCATGAGCTCCTCTTGGGAGGGGAGGGGAAGCCAGCCAAGGTCAGTTCCTCCCAAGCTGTGCATGTTAGGCAAGAGCTGCCTCTGCATCCCGTACGACTGAGGAATGAAGGGGCTGCCGTTGGATCCTGGGAGATACGGTGGTGGGGTAATGGAAGGTCCATTCAGCCAGAGGTAAGGATTGGGAGTGCTGTTGTAATCCGTCGTCTCGAAGGTGCTCGGTCGCTGGGGACTCGGGATGTTCTGTGGATGGAAAAAGTTCTCGTAGTAGATATTCATCTCCGGAGGTTCTTGGCCGATATTTGGGAATTGTGGGCTGCAGCGTGGAGGGGAGTGCGTTTGTGGGTCAAAGAAGCTCATGCTCTAACCCAGGCAGCTGGTGAGTCGTGACACACCTGTGCTAGTGCTCCTTTCCCGGGACAGGTGCATCACCTGTGCCCTTCCCTAGGTACTTATGCACCTGTAAATGTTTCAGCCTGTGCTGCAGGCTCCACCCCACAGCCCTGAGTGGCTGCAGATGAGGACGATATCCTTTTTGGAATGCTGGCAGTCCCAGTCAGTCATTGATGTCACATCAACCAAACGTGAAAGTTACAACTGTTTATCTTCTTAAGTGAATGAAGGAATTTTCCACTAATGTGATGCACATGAAGAAAGCCTAAGGCATCTTGAAGTTAAAACTCAGAGATCCTCCTCTTTCTGCCTTTCACAGTGAAGCTTTAGCATTTAGGATTTTTTTCTTATTAAAGAAACCCATTTTGTGTTGCTGTTAGTAACACCTCAGAATGCAAAAGCCATTGTCACTGGTCAATGAAACAGTAGAGATATATACTTAAAAAAAAGAAAAAAGAAAAGAAAAGGTCAGACCTTTTCCTTTTGTAACTTTAATTGCAGACTTGCTTGTACTTCCCCCTAGGCAATCACAGTACTACAGCCAAATTCTGAAGCTGGTTACTCACGTGAGTAATCTTACTGATTTAAATGGAATTAACTCCCTAAACTAAGGATTAATCTTGTGAGGAAAAAGTTTCAAGCTTAATAATCAAACCTTTCTTTAGAGCTTAAATTGGTGAACTGAGATGGGAAATCATTGAGTGCTGCTTCCTCTTTCCTGCAGGATTGGTGCAGAGAGCTCATAAAACCTCTCAGCACAATTGCCAAATAGGAAAGCAGCAACTGTGTTCGGCACAGCTCTTTTTAGCCAAGTTCCAATAACTTCATCTGTATCTATACAGACAAGAGCTGATTCCTTAAAGTTAAGTAATAAGGAAAAACCTCTAATCCTTTCATGATTTGGAAAAATCCTTCGGGCCCCTGTGCATGGCCCCCTGTGCATTTGAAGGAGGGAAGAGAAGAGCTGCAGTGTCACCACTCCTGTGTGGGGATGGCAGCTCTTCACTGCATGAGCACCTGGAGTTAGAGCAGAGCTGCAGTTCCCTTCACAGTGATATTTGCATATTTTTTTTGTAATTAAGGCACATACATCATTTAGAACTTGCCTCAGCCTTAATACCCATGCAATTAAAGAAGGTCCTGGTATGACAGGGCCTTCCAGATAGCTCTTGTCCTATCATTTCTGCAGAAACACAAGATTTGACCCATGGATTTGAATTCCTGGCTGTACCAAAGGCCTTTTGCTTTGTCACACATTCATCTTAATCTTTTGCGCTGCAGCACAACCACCAAGACTCCCCGTTCCCTGAGACTTAGTGATTCACCAATGTCATGTCCATCTTGTTGCTTTGAAAGGTATGAAAAAAAATTCCACTGGAAGTACTGCTGAAATATTGAGTACAGAATGACAAAGCAAGCCAATTTCCCAGCTCAGAAATGCAGCTCTACAGCTGTTGCTTTAAAAATACATGCTTTCACTGCACAGAAAATCATTTGTACCACAACAAACAAGCTGCTACTTTAATTTGAATGGCTGAGAGCTCAGAGTATGTAAATGCTAAATAATCTGTGCAGAGACACACATTCAACAGACAACAGTTAAGTGGAACATAGTAGGACTGGCTTATTTTCTAAGTGACAACTGCTGTGCAAAAGGCGGCTCGGACAAAAAGAAGAAAGAAAAGTTTTTTTTCAGAACCTAATGATGTGAGTGCTTCCTTCCTCAAGGAACAAACATGAAATAAGCTTTTTCATCATAAGAATATGAGTTTCAAACATGCAAAGTGCTGTTTGAGCAACTTTCCCTACAGCTTCCTAGTTAAATTACTAACATGTAGATATATTTTAAAATTATATGTGTATTCCTGAAAATATTGGTACAAATATTGCCAATAACCCCCCCCTTTATTTACAGGAGACTCAGTGGAACAAAACATTTTAGAAACACTCACATGAGTAAAACCACATTTACATTAACTAAAGTCCCGGAATATAGTGAGAAAAGTAAACATAATACATTTTTAACCTGCTCAACAAATTAGATTTTTGCCAAAAAAACCCTTGAAAACAAGAAAAACTTGTAAATTTATTCCAAGAAGTAAAAATTCAGCTAACTGCCTCATGGACTCTGATGAGTGATATCCAAATACTTATTCCCTGAGGTGCTCTGCATGCACAGTCACAATAAAAATGCACTGAAGTGGGTGCTGAGTGAATACAGGCTTTGAAAATAGCCCAGGCTTTGCAAAGGGAAAAAGCATTACTTCTGCAGCCAGAGACTGGTGAAAGCTGTAAAATCTGCCCTGCAAATGACTCCTGATGAAGTTCTGTGCAGTGCATCAGAGCAGGGTGAGCCCGAGCTCTGCTGTGCCTGGGGATGCACAGCCCTCCCAGCCCTCCCCTGATGGGACACCTGAGCAAAGCGTCCCACAGAACCCAGCAAAGCAGGAGCTGGGCTCAGGATGGCAAATGCTGCTTTTACAGCAGGGAGCTGCAGAGACACCTCTGGGCTTCTGCCACAGAGCTGTGAAAGGGGGTGCAAAGGTCTGATCCCTCCCCGGCATGTCTGCGCTGGCACAGCTTCCAGCAGGGACACGATCCCGTCAGCAGCACTGCCCTTCAGCTGGCTGGGCCTGATTTACTCACATCAGAGTATAAACAGTGCCAGGAAAAAGGTACTTTGTCAGTACCCTGGACACACCTTGCTGCTGCAGGGTCACTGCAGCACGCGCTCCTGGGCAGCTCTTCTGCTGCAGGTGCTCCTTTGCAGGCAAGGAGGCAGCAAGGAGAGAATCAACTCTGTTCAGGCTGTGGTGGCTGAGTCAGAACTGGAGGTATTTGAGTCTAGCCAGGAGTGTTGTCCTGGGGTCCACACCATTGAGAGTGTTCCTTTTGGCAGGGCTGAAAGAAGGTAGCAATCCCAGAAGTGGAGAAAAGAGAAGGGAAACTGGTGGGGCTTCCATATAAAGAGGCTGGAAAAAGGTGACATGGTGACCAAGCTACAATAACAGTTCTTGTTTAGGGCTGAAAAACTCTGCAAATAAATTGAAGACTGCTGCTGGGGACAATTTAATGATCATTCTTTCCAAAAGCATTGGGTCAGTAGGTGTGACTAGGCAGGATGCATTGTGTTTTTAACATTGCTTTTTAGTGCAGTACAGTACTGCACAGCCCTGAGTGCATGTCTCTACCAGCTGGAAGCCTGGTCAACCACAGACTGTTGTCAAACCAAAGACTGTTGACAGCTCTTGCATTATACAAATATTTGCTCCTCTCAATTTCTTAAGTGGAGCTCCAAAATCTGCAAGGTTGAGGCCAAACCCTGGCAGAACCATTGTTTTTCATAGGTTTTTTTGTCAGCTCCTCTGTACCCTTCTACTCCAGCCAACAGTAATATTTCTTCACACTGAATACCCTTCTATAAAGGAAAAGATAATATCTGAAACCTTGGGTTAAGAAAGGTTCAGATTAATTTCATTTAAACTCAGATTCTTCAGCATTTCCACCTATATTCCAAAGTAACCTACACATCCAGTGTTTCTGAAATGCAGTGACTTGGGAGGGGTGTGTACACACCAGCACAAGTTCATACAAACTATTCCCGTGGTCACAAAGAAGAGGGAAAAATTGTTTTTAAAAGAAAAGAGTCCATATACGAGTCAATATACCAAGCAACCCACCTTGCTTCAAACAATTCACACCCTGAATTCAGAAACAGCTCAGTATCTACCAATAAGACATTTTCACACAGTGGAAAATTCTCTATGTTCTCAGTTGTCCAGTAGATTACTTTTTGAAGTCTTCATGTCTTATTCCACTAATCATCTGCCCAGCACATGCACAAAATAAACCACACCATGAGAAGGAGCAAGGTGTAGCAGGCAAAGCAATGTCATCTCAAGGACATTACAAAAGCATAAGAAACGTAAAATACAGCATTGCAAAACAAGGGAACTGAGCTTTATTTCTACAAAGGCAGGTTGAACATTATATTAATGGAAAAGGCAATATCATTTGGATCTGTGCCACAAGTGCTGCAATTCTAGAATGCCCTTAGACTTTTTAAGTCTTCCAGAACAAAATCACTGTGGATTTTTGAAGCAACTTTATAACTGTGTTTTTAGAAGGCTGTGAAACCTTGTAAGGGCTCGTAGCTGCTTTCTGACCATGAGGATAATGATAATAAAAATAGTCATAACTCCTACCTCCACAACGACCTTCCACCATCTCCTAACCTATAATAAGTGTGGTAGAGGGGATTAGGTGTCCCCTGACTCGTGTGTCAGTTGTGACAGGCCATAGGCAGGCAAGGAATCTCCAGCTTCCCTTGGGCTGGCTATGGCTGCCATGGGATCTGCTGCTCTGAGGGACACAGACCTGCTCACATCTGCCACAGAGGGGCAGAACCAGTCTGTGACAAATCCTTCTCGTGGTAGAATCCAAGGTGTCCCTCTCAGTTATAGGAAATTAATACAGATATAGACACTTCAAGCAATCGTACCTTGACAGCCTCACTGCTGCTGCAGCTCCCGAGCAGCTGACAGGGTTCCCTCCTCAGATTATCTGCTTGTTCTTCCACTCTCACCACTAAATGTGTGTTTATATGAGAAATCAATGGCACTAAAGTCAAATGAGGTCTTGTATGAACATCAATGCAGGTACCAAAGAAATTAATCTGTACACCCTTCCAAAACCCTTCAAAGTTTAAATTCTTGTGCCTTTCAATGAAATGAATTCATTCATTTCAATGCGTTTCAATGATTTACAGGAAGAAAAAGTAGTAACATGCTAATGCTTTGTTTCAGTCATATTTCTACATCAAGGTATTTGCTGGTATGGATAAATCAGCTCCTCCCACTCCAAAATTCAAAGGGAGATCTCATTGAAAAGACATTTTAGAACCACAGATTTTTTTTTTTCCAGAAAATGTAACTTCCTTTTTTTAAGGAAAAAAGTTTTCTTCAGTGTTCTATACCCTTTAGTACTTGCACGACATGAACACTTGGGGAAAATTAATTACAAATTAAAGCTGGAAAGTGAATTGGTGCAAGAGCAGGGAACTTCTCAGTGGACACACCCCGCCACAGATAAACTTAAGGTTGTTTTATTGCAGCCAGGGTTTGAGTGCAGTAAGCTAAGATAACCTGACCTGCGCACAGGGTGATTTAGGGCGCTGTTAATCCTGGCACCTCCCGGCGCTGTGCTGGGTTTCCCGGGATCCGGGCAGGGAGAGCCGCGGGCGCTCCGCGGGGTGGGCAGAGGATCGCGGCTTCCTATCGCCCCCTGGCGCTGCTTGCTGGCAATGCACAGCGGCGGTGCGGACCTGCCCGCGGGAGCGGCCGGAGCGATCCGCCCGTCCCGGTGCTGCTGCCCAGGATCGCCTGGGTCTGGGCTTGTAGCAGCGGGATCTGTGAAAATAACCCATTCTATATGTAAACATTTTAAGCTTTTTTTCGTGTTGGAATCCTTCGTTTGCTTTGGAATTTTGTGTGGAAATTCTGGTAGATTTAGAGGCATGTCTTTGTTTTAGATTAGATTTTTGTTTGGTTGGTTGGTTTTTGTGGTTTTTTGTTTTTTGTTTTTTGCTTCCCCATCCTGATCTCCAATATTCCTGTTTTCCCATCTTGAGAAAGAAGTCCAACTGCAGTTGTGAAGAAAGACTCAACAAATTCAGGGGCTGTGCACTAGAGCTACTGAGTGTGTCAAAGCAACAGCAGTAAGGCTTTGCATTCTTCATTATTTGTAGAATCCAGGTATCCATTCATAACACACTTTAGTGTACAATAAAATACCATACAAAATACAGAGTTGAAAGGTCTGCATCTAAAGCTGCTCTATCCAGGGCTGTTTTCTTATATCCAAACACGTATAAATAAACACTCTGCAGAAAGTCTTCCATCAAAATATCTGTTAAACATGGAGAGTTGTTTAGACTTTTTCTAGTTACAACAGTACAAGATTCCCACTACCTCACCTACATAAGTCTTTTTTGGCTGCTGGCCTGCCAGGGCATAGATACCTTAAATGACTGTTTTCTGATCCCCATCACCTGTCCTGTGCCTTTGGAATCAGTCACCATTTAAACCCATGGTGAGACCATCAACAGCCACCTACCAGGAGCTGAACTAATCCAAGCAATGGCAAGGCCTATCAAGGGTTAACTGTGAGTGAGAGATCAGTCATGCCTGTCACATCAACCTGGTACTAAATGCAGGTTGAATACCCACACACATAATAGGGCATCTGGAGCTGCAGAAGGCATTAATACACATGAAAAAACCATTATCACAGACACTGTATTTGTTCCAGCTCAGACACTCACAGCGGCTGTCTCACCCTAGGGTCAGCCGTGGGAAAGACCCCTCATGGAACACAGAAGCTGTCAGCTATCCTGGAAGACAAAAAACTACATTGAAAAAGGATAAACCTATGCAAAACCCAATCAGATCAAACTGTCCTCACTTTAAAACCTTGATTAAATTTATCTAACATTTAAAAGTTTATGAAATCTCTGGCCTACCCGAGGTTTGTTTGCAGAGCAATTCTTCATTTACAGTGTTAATCTTTAGCACACGCTGCATCACAAGAGCAAATCAGAACAGCAAGGTACACACTGAGTCAATAAAGAACAACTCCTCTCCTCACCCCAGAGCAGTAAACGCTGCCAATGCTGAACTCCTTACAGCTGAGGGCAGCCCCTGGACTGTTGCTCAATGTTGCCCCTCAGAAGGACCTTGAATGCCTAAGAGCAAGTAGGAACTGAGTTCTGGCAGGGAAATATAAGTTCTATGGAGTGACTACTCCAAGGCACCCAGGACAGGAGATGGCTGCAAGTTTTTTCATAGAGGCTTCCATATTCCTAAAAAACCAGAGACGTATCTGAAAAGATGGACATATCTTCATCCAAAAATTAATGAGGGAAAGAATCCTTAAACTGTTCAGTTTTTCTGCCTCCTCAGAAACAGTTTAAAATAAAAAAAGGGTGCTGCAAAACACAAGTTGGCTTTAAATTCTCTAATTTCTCTTGATTTCTAAATGAGAAAGATGCTGTATTTGGTGAAGTTATTCTTTTTATCTTCCCCCACTCTGGAGAACTGACCTGTGCTTTTGTTTTAAACAGAATGCCCTAATTCTGGATGATTCCCGTTGACATTGGCATATATGGAACCAGTCCCTGGGATAAATATTCCATCATTTGAATCGTTCTGTACTGAAGCTGAAACAAAAAACCAAAAAAATGATCTTTCTGTATTTTTATGATAGTTAAGCTAAAATCATTGAAACCAGCAGAGGAAGTGAGCATAGAGAATTATATGGTTGGGTGCCTTTAAACACAACTCCTGGACCCTAGCTGACTTAAATGGAAACCAGATTTAATAAAAACCAAAATCACTTTCTCTTTCCTAACTTGCTATTTTAAAAACATATTTAACATCTCTTCTTTCTAAAAGTGCCCTCATCCCGTGATCCTGGTGGAACAAATGAAAGCAGAGATCCAATGATATCTAATGTGTCAATGGACTCCTCACAGAATAACCAGTGTGGCACCAACACCCCCACTGGGGACTGGGAATAGTCGATCTTTAAGGTCTTTTTCAACCCAAACCATTCTATGATTCTACTCACTCCCAATTTCTACTGTCTAATAAAGCAGGTTACAGAGTGCGTGTGATAGGATAAAAGTTCAATGTCGAGCAGGTCTATCACACATTCAAGTTCCAGAACAATGTGTTCCTAAGGTCTGTAAAATCTTTAATAAAACTCTCCTTCCTCCTCAGAAACTTGATCCTTATTGACTTAGACTCTGACCATTTTCCTATAGCTCACACCAGCTAATTTTTACTGAGATTTTAAGAGCATTAATTTCCCCCCCAAAATGAATATTTAAGTCATAATTTCATAATAAGAACTTAGCATGACTGCATGGCACGAACAAGGGCAGGCTGGAGACCCAGGTCAGATGAGGATAATCCTGAGTACCCTGACATGGGTAAATGCCAACATTTGCTGTGTGTGACCAGACCTTGTGCTGCACTGACACAGCAGCTCCTGGGGCTGGACCAGCACCTCTAACATGGTGTTACACTCCATAGAGACACCCAGGTACCTGTGTCTGTCTAAAACTGAGATTTCTGCCTAAACTGAACTACAATGTGCAGCTTAAATGCATCTTAGGTCATTGCAGTGTAACAGCTCCGTGCAGGTCAGCTCATCAAATCTCAGCTGCACGTGCAGCTTTCCTGCCCCTGCAAACAGCTCATTGATTACAGACTCACACATCCCCATCATTATCTCAGTGCCATGTGAGAGCAAACCAGGCTGTCACCAGCCAGACTGCTGGAAATGTTGCAGAGAGGGGAAATAACTGGTACAGAAAAGCACATGAGAACGTGGTTGTGTTCCTGACCTGCACGGTGAGCGCTGAAACCTTTCCTGCTGGACTAATTCCCTCGACAGCAGCCAAAGCCTGACCCCTTCCTGGAGGAAATTTCTGCCTTCTGTGCTTCCCCTCAAAGAATGTCAAATACAGGTTCTGTTGCTCCCCTCTGCATAAGTGAACTAAAGCCCTGTTGAGCTTGTGACAGAAATGGCAGCAATCAGTGCTGATTTACATTTTTAAACAGATGTTGCCATACTGGCACTTCATTATCCCAGGGAATCAATTGTCCTTCATGCTGCTATGTCATTTGTTTGGACTAAATGTCAGTATCCACAGTTTCTGGAAACTTGTGAAAGGCTGGAGCTTGTTGTCCAAACATCCTTAAAACTCCAGCTCTGTGAGTGCCGTGTTCTTGGCAGCTATTTTTTCTTGGTTAATTTTACTTTTCTGCTCAGAGTTGATTGACAGGATTTCAGGCTTGAAACTTGGGCTGGCAAGAGGAGGACAATCTGTGGTGTGGGACAAATAAAAAAATTATTGCTGCTATTTAATAAACTAAATGAGAGTCTAAACCCTTCACCAAAAGCTGTACTAAAACCTGAGCAAAACACAAGCACAAATCTTGAGCCACTGGCTTAACACCCAACACCAAACTTCCTTTGGACATTGTGCTCCTGCCTTCCTAGTATTTGTTTCTGGGCTCTTCCTTCACTTCCATTCTTCCTGCTTCTTTATTTTGAGTCACAGTATTTCAATAACAATTTATAATAACAGCTAGAGGTAGAACTCTATTATCCCACTCACCTGAAAACATATCTGCAAGATACAATAAACAAAAGGTAACCTTTAACTGGTATTTTTACAAAGAATAAACAGTTCCTAAATCATCCTTTTCTTACTCATTTCCAGTAGAACCAAACCTTTTCTTCTAAAATATGTGTTTATTTTGTGCTATATTCAATGTATCTGCAGATAATATTGAAGGACAGCTTTGATACCCTCCCTCCTCTTCCTCCAGGTTAGGAAGGTGTTAAACGTGCACCCTTCAACCTTTCGCTTTCTCTCATTCACAGATAACCTTCTCTATTAAACAGAAGATTTTTTTCCTGGGAAAGCCTTTTTCCTTCTCTGTGCCTCCTCAGAAGCATTATCAAGTTGCTGTGGAAAGCAAATGAAACAAAATTAAACAAAAAGTCTATCAGAATTCATGCCAAACACTGCAGTGTTAAAACTGGGCCCATTTTGTTTTGCTGTTTATGGTTATTCTGGTGAAGGTGCAGCATTAGTTCCAATGGCAAATATTCCAAGCCTCTCACAGAAAACAATCACTAACTGTTCCTGTAGAAAACAGCTTCACTCGGACAACTTGCAGAGTCTAAATTCATAAAACTAATTTATTCACACTCTATGTTAAAGTGTTGATGGAAAAACTTAAGCTTAAACAAACTGCAGATGTCTTTCCATAGATTCAACTCCACAACAAGGAATAGCTTTAACCTCTGTGTCTTTCCCAAATCCATAGAAATGGCAATAAAGCAGTCCCCCCATCCACACCACTATACATGAACATATTTTATTTACTTAGTATAAACCTATGTAGGTGTCTGAAACGTAAAGGGATGAGTGAAGGAAATAAATTATTCACTCTTACACCCTGCTCTATCTGCATAACACACTTAGAAAGAGAAAGAACTGTCAGGTTATAAACCCTGAGGTGCTGACCTGCAGTGCTGTGGAGCTTTCACACCAGTGAGGCATCACCTCCCAACTCTACCTCATGAGGTGGGAAGACACAGAAAATCAATCTAAGAGCAGAAAACTTGGGCTCATAGAATTCCATTTGCTGTCAGTAAAAACCTATTACCTTTTATATGATGATACCTGGAGATGTCAGGGAGAAAGGGTCAGGGCAAATAAACCAGATTTGTAACATTTTATTGAACAGCAGAAAATGCAGCTTTTGTTCATCGTGCTGCTGGCTGCAAGGTCAATTTGTACATGTGTAAATAAACTTTTGCATGTTTTCCACATAATAGCTGCTGTTCTGCAAATAACTCAGGCATATGGTGTCACAGCCACGGACATCACCCGGCAAAGATTGAGGATACAGAGCAGTGTGCTGGGAGCAGCACAGGGATCTGAGGGCTGTAAATCCAGCTACAGCCACACAGTAAATTGTCAGGGGCTATTTTGTGCTGAGCCATCTGTTGCCTTGGCTACACTGCCAGCGAGGGTTTAAGGATATCTGGAGTGTGTCTGTACAAGCTCCAGAAAACCAAAACTCCTCTGCTTTCTGGAAAGAACAGACCCCGACTTGCATTACACAGTGAGCACTGCAGTTGTCCTTTCAATACATCTCACTTCCCAGGAAGAAACTTTGTCCCCAGGGAACACACAGTTCCCTTTGTACAACCAGAGGCTTCTGTTCCAGATCCCAGTGGACACATCCTGCAGTATTTTCCTCAAATGTTATTCCTGTATCTGTATCACAAGTAACTTATCAGAGCCCATGGGTGGTGGTGTTCATATTCTCCATCAGTGCCTTTCTTTAGAGTAGATGGTGCTCTAAGATGGAATCTTCGTAGGTAGATGTAATATTTTCTGTTGAGAAGTGGTCTTGTAAAAATTGATCACAGATCTGTTGATGAAGGTTTGAAATGCTGCTCCACAGACTGCTTTCCATCTTCCAGTACTCTGGAAATGCGCTGAAAAAAACACCAAAACAGACTTTTGTAGGTTAAAAGTGATTCTGTGTTGGATTCAGTAATATGTATATTAATGACTTGTGGCTGAAGCTGTAGCTAGAGAAAAAAGACATTGACCAAATCCTGCAAGTTTTGAATTAATTTCTCTATTCTGCAAAACCTTAAACCTGTATTTAAACCTGTCCGCATGATTCCAAACATGCAGACAAGCACTTCATAACTGGATTTTTAGCTTTAGTTAGTCATTTTTCCACCATGTAAGAACGAACATTCCATCCTCTGTATTTTATATGCTATTTAAATTTGAGTGGATGAGATAGCACTGAAAATCTGCAACTCCTGGGTCTGAAAAGAGCAAGTATGTGATAAATTGAATGTAAGTGAGATACTATAGACTTCAAATTGATAGGTTATTCTTGTTCCTACCAGAAAAATATGATTACGAACACATTTAAACTGAAGGTTTTCCTAAATGTCACTCTATGGTCCCTGAAGGCATTATTCTTTTTTAAAAAAAACCCAAACAACACTGCAGAAAGTAATGAATATAAGTGAAATCTATAACCCAGGAAAAAAGAAACCAAAACTTCAAACCTTTTGCACTGAAAAATCAGAAAAGTTGATGTGTAAAATACTACAAGTGACCCGGAATATTTATGCAGTAATGCATGTTGGTAGCTACCCTCATCTGCATTGTGTCACCCTCCCACTACCTGCAAAGTAGGAAAACTTTCACGTTCTATGTCCAAATAGCTGCTCTGGATACACTTTTTTTGCTGTCAAACACCGAGTTATATGAAATAGTTTTAATTTTATGAAAATTTCAGACTTCAGTGAAACGTTCCTCACTTTACAGGAAGGCAGCCGGTTTTAAGCAAGAGTGACGACTCCAGAGGGAGCCGATTTCTACTTTCCATTAAGCATCTCCACTAAGCATCTTCGCCCTGTGCCGTGATCAGCCCGCTCCGAGCCCGACGCTCCCATCCCGGCCCCGTCCGATCCCCCCGGGAATCGCCGCTTCCCTCCTTCCCTCCCTGCCGGCACCGGCACTCGGCGGGCCACCCGCGCCCTCTCGCGGTGCGGGAGCGGAACTGCACACGCAGGTACCTCCCTGCATCCCTGCATCCCTGCAT